>JANHAO010024044.1:0-11728 GCA_026873985.1 Saraca asoca
TTTCAATCTATCTGGATAGTTGAACTGCAAAGATTTTGATAATTAAAAAGAAACAAAACTTCCCTGAGGAATCGACCCGTATTCGTCGGTTCTTTACTACAATTACACCATGCACTTGCGGCTATTTTAAAATGTGCAACAAGTTTGTGCACATCAAAACCACCTTTGATGGATATAAGGAGGAGAAAAGAAGTCTTAAAGCTTGTGAAGCAATGGAGGAATGACTTCAAGATCTGGTTGATAAGGGATTGCATCATCATCAAGATGAAAGGTGATGAAAACCCCTTCAGAGATGCAACTTCGTCAGTCCACAAGTATAGGATGAATGTGTGAGGCAACACCAATCTGAGGTTTTTCAAGTAACATTGGCCATCTTACCTTTTTTTTTTTTCAACTACATATTATGAGTAATTTAACTATCATTTCAATTATATATTTTTTTGTCAATAGGGTATGAATAATGCCAATAGGAAGAGACAAGCCAAAAGTAAATATAACTTGAGCAAGCTTTGTTGAAGGAAAAGAGTGTAAAACAACAAGCTTCCAATTTGTCCAATCCATAAGTTACTTCAATTCATCACCATGAACTATGGAAGAGAGCTAGGGTGAATACAAAAGGTAAATATATGATCAAAGAAAGCTAAATAATTGTGGAGAAAATCGTAAGTAATTTGCAACTCTTAATTATAATAAATATTCTTTAGTAATTATAAGTATTAAGTTGAAATAAATATTCTTAATTGTATATATTCCATAGAATTCTTTCATGCAACAATTGACCTAGGGAGATTTTACAGTCCAAAAGGATGGACATATTAATAGTTGCATTTGAAACTGAAGGGCATCTTGGCTATGTTAGGATGCTTGGGGGAGAAGTGAGTCTTAAGGCATATTTTAGGGGATCATTAAAGCATCTCCAATGATCATCAATTTTTGTAAAGGATATTACTATAGAGATTACTACTTGATTGACACAAAAGGTGAGAAAGGACATTACTGCTTAATTAAGAGAAAATAACCATGCCGAGTGGGAAGAAATGTGGAAGATGTTTGCCTACATTCAAAAGATAGGTTTGCAATCACTCTTAGACCCGATTCGAGCCTAAAAGCTAACTTCCCAAGAGACCCCAACCCACTTATAGATCTACCAAAGGTAAATGACTATCACTAAAAGCTTAAACTTCTATTGTTATGTAAGTAGTTTCTATTATTTTATGCAAAAAATGACATTATAATTACCTTTTTCAGTTTGATTTTTTTTATCTAAATAGGAAGGAGCCAAATGTCTTCTAGCTCTGGCACTTAAGGACATATAATGGCATATGAAATGGTTTCATAACCACACCCTCCATTGCCAACAATTGTCAAACAAGCAATTAAAAGTCATCATTGAAACCCCCCTAAATTAAAGTGCAAAACTACCAGTGCCAACAGATGAAGTAGGGATAATAGGCCAAGTGATTGGGACTTACGTCACATGGCCAAAAAGTCATATCACTTTAGCTACAAGGATATCATTTTCTATCTAATAAGTAATTGTGTTTGAAAGACCTAATTAATTTTACTATATTTCTAACATGTAAATTTCATAATTTTATGCATGTTAGTTAGGCTATAGAGGAGGCCAAGAAGGTTAAGAGTGAGCAAACCAAGGAGTCAAAGGCTCAACCAATTGAGTAAACAACTTTAACCTATGAGATGCCCCTTGTTAAGCCAAGGAAAATATTATCTTTTGTGGCTAAAAAGATGATGTTGATGGAGAAATCTAGTTATGCCAAATCTCAATCAGCCGGTGCAGTTCTCTTATTCCTAAACTACTCTCTGAGGAAAGAAATGGGAGACGAAGAAAATGGTGAACATGGTGAGGAGGAAGAGCAGCAATGGCCTGTAATATTTTTAATGTGGTTCAGCTGAAACTAGGTAGTATTGGTCCGTACGTCCACGGTAACTTCTATTAATCTAAAGTGAATTCTATAGAGTTTTAGTATGGTAATTTTAGCCTATCTTATGAGGATCCTCCTCCTCCTATTTATAGAAGGGGGGAGGTTGCAATTGTAATTTTACATGTTTTAAATAAGTTACATCAAACATTAAATGTATAAGACAATTTCATCTTCTACAAATTGGCTCTTGTAGATGACTTTCTATAAGTGGGCCAAGAGTTGACATAAGTTTGTCTGGTGCTCTATCACACTGAGCCTTTTGTATCTCACTGATCTTTTAGCTGGGCAATGTGCTCATCTCACGAGCCAAAATACTTAGCTTGGGGTTGCTATTGGCTTTATTCCAATGAAGTGAGGTTCACTTTTGGCAAGGTGAGCTCTAGCGAGCTGTTCCTCTGGCTTTGAGCTTCGCTTGCATCCCAACCTCACAGTTAGCGAGGTGGTGCAATCTTTGCAGGATGAGCTATCTTTAACTCGTTCTCAGTGTCTACTGGGCTTTTACTTTTCTATTATGTGAGGTTGGATTTGGCCATAATATAAGCCCCCTAACTCTCAATTCACTTTGCTGATTAGGAGTTGTAATTTTCCCATGGCTTTATTTATAGTTTTAGTAAAGTATTTTTATTCAGATTGTCATATTGTCTTTTCTGCCTTTCAGATTTTTGTTTCATCTGCTTTGGCCATACTTTTTACTGTGTATGATTTATAGCCATTAGCATGGCGGCCTTATTTTTTTTGGACCATCTAATCTAAAATAGCCAATTGTCCATTGTGAGTTTCACTGAACCCAGATCAGTTTATAAAGCCTGAGAAGCTCTTCTTGCTTCTTCATGGAATGGTTTGATGGAAGCTTCAGTCAAGCCCCCATGTTTCTATTAGTTTAGCTTTTGGTAAAGCATTTTGAAGCATGCATGGCCTACTATAGAAGACCACAAAGTGTGGATAGCCTACTACATGTGACTCTTGTGGATAGCTCTTTATGCTAGCTACGGGGGAGTCTTGTGCAAATCTTAGATTATCTCCTCACGGTTCTATCATGAGTTTCAGCCTTGCTAGCCAGACTCCTGTCCACTTTTTAAGTTGCTTTGGGTGGAAGTCAAGAAAGGGGCTAGAGGCTAAGGAAGGATATAAGAAGAAGAAGATTGAGGAGCAGAGTTGTGCTTATCGATCCTCTGGCCGATCTGAGTTCATTTCTCGGGGATTGGCTCTCTTCTTTTTCATGGAAGCGATAGTTGTAGTCTTTATGCTTTTATTTCTATATTTCCTATCTTCTGATGTAATTTTACCTTGATGAATGAGGCCTTTAATGAATGAGTTTTCTTTGTAGCTCTTGAATACTGCTTTGCACTTTCTAGATGATGATGCATTTTTCTGTAAAAAATAGTTGAATAAGACATTTAATGACCAATTGGCCACATTCAATTAAGTAAATCTTGTCATCCAAATGCTCTTATAGTCAGTAAATGATATTTAAATAGGTCACATGTGAGTTATGCCTGGAAAGAAGGATTGCGTGTAAGTTGTGATCATTTAGTTGCATAAGAGCTATGTTTTATTACTTGTGCCACAACAACTTTGTTGCTGAGTGGGTAGGTAATTGAGTTTATTTTGACATCTTTTCATCTTAATGAGCTCATAGCTCTACTAAATTCAAGGTGTTTAATAGTGCCTTCACACCTCAGCGAGCTTATAGCTCATTGTTGGATTTTGAGTGTTTTATAGTGCCTCTACACCTCAGCATGCTTATAGCTCATTGCTAGATTTTGAGCATTTAATAGTTCCTCTGCACCTTAGTGAGCTCATAGCTCATTGCTATATTTGAAGTGTTTAATAGTGCCTCCGCACCTCCGCAAGCTCTTGGCTGTGCTGGATTCAGTGTTTAATAGTGCCTTAGCACCTCAGCTTTTTGCTAGATCTTGAGTGTTTAATAGTGCCTTTGTATCTCAGTGAGCACATGGCTATGCTGGATTGAGTGTTTAATAGTGCCTTTACACCTCAGCAAGCTCTTGGTATTGCTGGATTAAGTGTTTAATAGTGCCTCCACACCTCAATGGCCTCTTTGCTGCACTAGATTCTTGATATCAATATAAAATAGCTTTTCTTTTTAGGCAATGCTCTACTAGGGGTAATTAGATAAAAATTCAAAATATTTACATTAACTTCAGTATGATAGTGCAAGATCAGAATATGGTTCTGATGGATGGCTCTTGCTCTCGATCAGTGATTCACTAAATCTATTATGCTTATCACTCTGATGGCCACTCCACAAAATCTTGTAATAGACCTCTCCAGATGAAATCTTCTATAGCATCTTTTAGTGCCTAGCATTTCAAAGTATTGTGCCCAATCTCATTATGGTAGGCACAAAATTTATCTTTATTGCCCCTAAATTTGCTAGGAGTCAAAAGGGACATGGGCTTCCTAATGTTTTCCCTATCTCACTCTACCGTAAAGATCCTGTCTTGTGTATTAGATAGAACACTATAGCTTTCATAATGTCCTTGATGTTCGGATCACACGCACTTCACCCTCTTTGTGAGTAGATCGTTGGGACCATTGTTCTAATTCTCTTCACTCCTTTTTTTGCTCTAAGGAGTAGTGACTATTTCACTTTTATGCCTGAGCTCTTCCATGTCGTAGGTCTTATCCCATCTTATTTGCTTGGTGGCTCATTCAAAGAATTCAGTGAGATCTTGAGCAGGGGACTTGTAAAAGCTTTTGTATAACTTTCCATCCGTGCTGAGTCCCACTAAGATTGCCGTTAAGATAATCTCCTCCAAGAGATTTTCTATGGAGTTAGCTTTATGCCTAAACTTGGCCATATAATCCTTCAGTGATTTGTTCTTGCGTTGAAGGATCATGACAAGATGGCAGGGAGGCACAAGCTGCCCTTTCAATGCCTGGTATTGATTAATGAATTTCTTTTGACACTCTTCCTAACTATTGACACTACGAGCCGAGAGGCTTCTGAACCATGCTCGAGCTATGCCTTCTAATATGGCTAAGAAGATGTGACATTTGACCAAAGGGTCAATTGTTTGAAAATCCATTTAGACATTGAACGCATGCAGATGGTCACATGGATTGCTGTTTCCATCATACAGTGGGATTGCGGGCACTTTAAGTTTCTATGGAAGGGGCTGTATTTTGATTTCTATAGAGAATAGCAAGCTTTCCTTATGGTAAGGTTAATTGTTTTGAGACCGGGGCCATTCCTCTAGTTGCTTCAACCTTTAGATAACTTCCTTCAATATTAGGTCCTATGTTTCGGATAGTGAGCCAGAGCTTTTTGCTAATTGTGAGCCCCCAGAATGCTGATCATCACGATTCTCACGAGTTTCATTCTAAACATTTTTTTGTAGTTGCTGGAGCTATGCTCTGATTTCTTCTTGCCTTTGTGCACCCTGGGCTTGTGCTTGTGCCAATGCTCTAACAATTTTAGCCAACTCTTTTACAATGTTCTCAAGCATCAGTTGGGGTTGGCCAAACATTTGAGCCTCTTCAGCTCTAGGGGCAACAGTAGGTTGGTGATGCATTTCAGCAGTGGGAGTGTCTGCCTGCTGAATCACCGGGTTGCTTGAACTCCTGGTGACTCTTCCTCTCACCATTGTAGCTAGATAGAACAACAATTCAAAAAGCAGATAGGCCCTCCTTCTATTGCCAAAATGTTGACGAAGAAATCTAGTTCTACCAAATCACAGTTAACTTGTGTAGTTATTTTATTCCCAAATTGCTCTCTGATGAAAGAAATGGGAGATGAAAAAGATGGTGAGGAGGAAGAACAACAATGGCATGCAATATATTTAATGTGATTTGGCTAAAATCAGGAAGTACTGGTCCCTACATCTATAGTAACTTCTATTAATCTGAAGTGAATTCTATAGAGTTTTAGTATAGTAATTTTCATCCTATTCTATAAGGATCTTCCTCCTCCAATTTATAGAAGATGAGAGGTTATAATTGTAATTTTACATGCTGTAAATAAGTTACAACAAACATTAAATGTACAAGATAATTTAATCTTCTACAAATTGACTCTTATAGGTGACTTTTTGCAAGTGGGCCCCTCTTGTCCGCTAGGGCTAAGAGTTTATGTAAGCTTGTCTGGTACTCTATCTCACTGAGCCTTCTTTGTCTTGTTGATCCATTGCCTATCTCGAGAGCCAAAGTACTTGGCTTGGGATCACTGCTGGCATTCTTCTAGTGAAGCAAGCTTCACTCTTGACAAGGTGAGCTCTAGCAAGCTGTTCCTCTAGCTTTGAGCTTTGCTTGCATCCCAACCTCATTATTTAGTTAGGTGGTGCAATCTTAGTGAGCTGAGCTGTCTTTAACTAGTTCTTAGTCTCTACTAGGCTTTTGCTTTTCTATTATGTGAGACTAGATTTTGCTCGTAATAGATAGCAAATGATACTTTCAACCATGTTCATATGGATACTAAGGTCGTGGGTTATGAATGTGATATTTATTTGACCAAGGATGACATCATGCAATTTTAAAACCATGAAGGAGGTAAATATGTCTTCATCCAAGCTTTTAAAATGTGAGTTTATTTTAATTTTCAATACATAATCTTATTTATGCTATAGAGTTCAATTTCTTTTTTGTCAGTAATTTCTTTTATTTCCAAATAAAGGCTTCTACATCGTGACTATGTGACCAAGGGACTGAATGCTAGATTTCTATGTCCACAGTTGCTTGCACTAGTAGGCACTAGTAATGAAGAAAAAACAACATATATCTTAAATTTCCTACAAAATAGGAGGCATTGTGCTTTTGCATTGTTTATCGAGTTATAAGTATCTAATGTTATATTTGATATTTTGTTATTATAGGCATCAACTTGTTATTACTTATTTGATATTTTGTTATTATAGGCATCATTGGATGTTGTATATGATATATCGTAAAAGAAATGTTATTTATTGGCTTGATCCCTTGGGGCAACCTACTCAAATGAATATTATATTTTTAGTTAACTCATGAGTAGTGTTTTTTTTATAAGTTAAAATTTAGTTATGAAAATTATATTATATATGATTTCCTTTATTAATATACTTGTTTCTCGCATAAGTTTGATTTAACAAATGCATTAAAGTCTATTTTTGGATGGGTGGCAATAGGCAAAATTGATCTTCTGAAAAATAAGTTATTTTATCATATTAAATACTTTTATAAATATTCTAAGTAATTTCATATTTGATTGAAATTTTTTCATATTTGATTTGCTGCATTGCCTTTGTCAAATAGGGAATGATGAATGTGGATTCTTTATGTTAAGATATATGAGTGACTAATTACTCAAACGGTGGAAGATTAACATAATTCCTAAGAGTTTTGATAGTTTAATTTGGATATTTGATATATGGATACGTGATATATAGATATGTTGAGATTTCTATTACAAAAATTATGGTGTCATTATGTGATATATGGATGCGTGATTTGTTATATGTATATCTATTTTGTATTACTTTGGAAATACTAGTCCTTACACTTAAATTGAAATTGACTACATTCGAGATCAATGGGTTGAGTTTCTCTTGCCCTATTGTGATAAAAACTAACAGGAAAGTTGTAATATTATCAATTTTATAGTTGTAATGAATTATAATATTTATCTATTTTGCTATACTATAACAAAGTTGTAATGAATTAGTCTATTTTTTATTTTGAAAAAGCAGTTAGAGAGAAAATATGACTATTTTTTAATGGAAATTGACATCATTAATGATTTACATATCGGTTTCAAGATAATAACTAGTGTCTAAAATGAAAATTATAGCATATAACATTAATTTAATTGACAAAAATAATTAGCCTTTGAGCAATTTATTTATGAAAATTGTAATATCTTACTCAAGAAAATAAAATGGAGAAAAATAAATTCAAAATAAGTGAAATGCATTGTCATTGCCCTTGTTTTTAGAAAATGACCAGTTGGAGAAAAGACACTAGTTTTTAATAAAAAAAAATCAACATCTAAAGTCTTAACAACATCAATTTTTAATGAAAACCAATGTTTAAAGTCTCCACTCATTTTACATTAATTTAAGTATTATAGATTAATATATCAGAGGTCTCAATTTTTTTAAACTCTTATTATTTTGACAATTTTATTTATGAACAAGATTTATTCACCAACCATTAATTTTTTCTATTTCAAATAAAATAAATCCATTTTACAAAAATTGTAGAATATTTCAAGAATTTAATACTATGAAATCAAACGAAATAATTTAAGATTTTAAGTATTAATTTAATAGACAAAAGTAATTCATAAAATAATTATCGTTTAAGTAATTTATTTGTGAAAATTGTAATATATTATCTAAGAACATAAAATAAAAAAAATAAATTCAAAATAAATCAGACACATTGGCATTGCTTGTGTTTTTAAAAAATGACCAGCTAGAGAAATGATGCTGGCTTTTAATAGAAAATCGATGTCTAAAGCCTTAATGGCATTGGTTTTTGGATTTTAATAAAAATCGATGTTGAAAGCCTTAACTCATTTTAAATAGATTTATATGTTCTACATTAATGCATTAAAGGTCCTAGTTTTTTTAAAAGCTCTTATTATTTTGTCTAATTTTATTTATAAATATAATTTATTCTCTAACCATTAGTTTTTTAATTCCAAATAAAATAATTCCATTTTACAAAGACTACAAAATATTTCTAGAATTGAAGTATTAATTGAATGGGAAAAAATAATTAGCCTTTAAGTAATTTATTTGTGAAAAAGTTGTAATATATTTATCCATGAAAATAATGGATGAAAATAATTTTTTTTAAAAAAAGAGATGCGTTAGCAGGAATATGAAAATTAAGAATTTGGTTCTCACTAAATGATTGACGTCGAATGCATTCCATTTATATAGAAGTTTTGCACATTTGTCTCTTACTCTTATTCTCTTCTAGGCTTCATATCTTTATTCTCTCACCCTCTATCTTCGGTGATTTGAAGGCGCTCTCACTCTCTCTGTGGTTTGAATTAATCTTTTTCATCTTGCTCTTTCTATTTCTAGGTAATAGCTACTTTTCTTTTTGAATTTTATTAATAATTGATGTTGTGTAGATGAGATGGCTTATATGCTGATTATGTTTAATTTTGTGCCCAAGTTGTTTTCCAATTTTGGATCACAATAATATATTATGTAGAAAATTAAATGCATATTCAAATCACAACTTTGTAGTTCAAATGTCAATTTAAATTGGCCTGATTAAATTCATAATAATAATTTAAGAGAAATTGAAATATTTCCAAAATTGTTTGTTAATTTTTGCATTCATTGAAATATAGATTAGGTAGTGTTGACGGTGAAATTCGGTTTGTATAAGAGACTTGAACTTCAGCCAACAGGATGTGAGTTTTAGGAATCAATGTTGCTTCTAAAGTGTTGTGAAAGGTAAGCCGGGAGGAAGCGAGGCGGTGGTTTTTAATATGGTTCGGCTAAATCAGGATGGTACCAGACCCCACGTCTACGGCAGAGATTTTATTGGTATTGAGTAATTTGCAGGAGTTCTGCTTACAAGATTGTCCTTTGCTTACCAGATTGTCCTCTTTCTAACAATGTAATCCTATTTATAGAGGAAGGAGGAGATTACATGCATTAATTACAAGCTACAGTTGTATCATATCAAATAAATGAGAAAAGACAATGAAAAGACCATATTCCGATTGTACACTGTGGAAGTAGGCTTCTCAGGCTAGCTTGTAGGCTTATTGCCATTACCGTGTTAAGCAAGATACTCTGATATCTCAAACGAGAGTTCCTGGCCTTGGAGACACTGTGAGGATCGTTGTAACGAGGAAACGGGTGCCAGTAGAGCGATCGACTATTGTGCCTGGTCAATCCCAAGCCCTTATCATTGGGTCGCGTTATCATTGGGATACAGCTTCACGAATCGTACCTCGCAACGTCGTTGCATTGTGACGAGTGAGGCACGGCTTGGTGCCTGAAATAACTTTGTCGCTGTTGCCTTTCGCTAGTCGAAGCGAAGCCTCTCGAGAGCTTTTGGTCGAGGCACGGGAACTGGCCTTTGTTTCCTCGAGGATTTGTCCTCGCGAGGCTATTTTTGCATACAACATAAGCCCCTAACTCTTGGTTTACTTTCTGAACCAGGAGTTGCATATTTTCGAGGTTGGATTCATATTTTCGAGGATGTCTTTCCGTTCTGCTTTAGGCCATACTTTCCCCTATTTGCCATTTTTGGCCGTTGGCATAGCACTGCCGCTTGTTCTGGGCCATTAGATGAAGGTTTGGCCAGATTCTTCCTAGATCCTTCAATGGGCTAAGCAGGTCTATTTATAGCTTGGGGCATTCTTTCTTTTGCCTCAGAGAAACTTAATGGAGGAGACTGAAGAGCCCCTATACTTTTTGGTGTTTTAGCTTCCGGCGAAGCTTGGTGAGACATGGATGGCTTGTTGCATGGTGTTGGGAGACACGGATGGCCCGTTGCATGTGGCCTTGGCATAGAATCAGCCTACTGGGGCTTTCACGGTGTCCTTTGGCCACTTCCTCTGGCCATCGTTGGTAGTTCTACTACTTGGCCGGCTAGTTCCGGGGATGCTCTAGTTCCAATCCAGATAGGTGCGCTGGCATAGGAATAAGCAAGAGGGACTATGGGCTGCTGCTCTATCTCCAGGAGTAGGCTTAGAGGTTGGCCTTTCTCCCTGCAGAACCTTCACCTCACTTGTCGAGGTCTTTTTGTATGGGTTCTTCTCCTTTTGGATGTATGTAATAGATGCTTTATGCATTGTTGTATGTAAATTTGAATTAATTAATGAGAACTTCTCTTTTAGCCAGTCGACCGTGCTTCATTTTCTGAATGCTTTAATCTGCTGTGAGTGAGGTCACAAGCGAGCTACGCTTCGAGAAATTTTATTCATGATAATAGATACGCCCATATGAGAGCTGTGGGAATTTATTCGCATGGGAGCCACAAGAAATTCGTCCGCATGTAAGAGGCGGGATTTTGTCTGCATGAAAGCTGTGAGTGACTCATTCGCATGAGAGCTGTGGGTGATAATGATATTGTCTTAATAACGGTGAGGTGAATACCATTTGCTGAGTTTTTGATTTCCGAAGCCTCGAGGTAGGCTCAAGGGTCGTCTCACCCCCGGGTGTTGTGAGGTAGGCTCAAAAGCCATCTCACCCTTGATTTTTTGTTTATGTTTGATTTTCAAAGCCCCGGGGTAGGCTCAAGGGCCGTCGCACCCCCGGGTGTAGCGAGGTAGGCTCAGGGGCCGTTTCACCCTCGGCGTTGTTTTAAGTTTGAAGCCTTGAGGTAGGCTCAAGGGCCGTTGCACCCCCGGGCGTAGCGAGGTAGGCTCAGGGGCCCTCTCACCCTCAATTTTGTTTTTGAAGCCCGGGGTAGGCACAAGGGCCTTCGCACCCCCGGGAGTAGCGAGGTAGGCTCAAGGGTCGTCTCACCCTCGGTTTTGTTTTATTTTTGAAGCCTCGGGGTAGGCTAAAGGGCAGTCGCACACCCAGGCATAGCGAGGTAAGCTCAGGGGTCATCTCACCCTCAATTTTGTTTTACACTGTGTGGAGGTGAAAATCATTCGTTGTAGTGATTATATGTGATAAGTGAAAAATGTGCCTATAAAAATGTCAATCATCACCTCTTAAATAGTTATTAACCTGCGGTTTTTGTTTGATTTTTTCCTTAGTTTTGTTAGTTTAGTTCTCGATACTGCTCTAGTTTGTTATTGTATTTCAGGATGGTGAAGAAGAGCTCCAAGAGGAAGGTTAAAAGATGAAGAATGAAGCACACTTGAG
>JANHAO010024045.1:0-11742 GCA_026873985.1 Saraca asoca
GAGAAACCATGATTAGTTATAAAGGTTGACATTTATCCATACCTTTGACTAATCCGAATATGGGTAATGAAAGGATTCAATCATGTATTGAGATCATCTATAGACAGGCTTGTCACCATTGATGACTCCCAGCAAAATTTGGATAGCTATAATGGCTTGCTAGAGTCCGCTTATAGCTTAAAGTCCACCAGTAATTAATTTAGAGAAATTAATTATTAATTAAAATTAATTAGATTAATTTTATATGCCTTTAAATGGTTTGAAGGGCATTTGAACTTTTGCCAACATTTCGAGGGCCTATCAAGTCACACGCAGAACGAAAAACAAGTTATGGCCTTTAAAACCATAATTTGGATATATTAGATCTCTAGGGACTAAAGTGCAATTTGCTGAAATTGTAAAGACTAAAAAATAGCTTTTTCAATGGGGAAAAACAACACATCATTTTGGCTTCTAGTTGCTGGCCAAACGACATGTCGTTTGGGTTTGCCCATTTTCTCTGCTACGATTATGTTTTGACATAGAGAGAAAAAGGGAAAAAAATAGAGAGGCAGTCGTGCTCTGTTAGGGTTCTGATTGTGGTCCAATTTTGATTTTTGAAATCGAAATTTGATTCTCTTTTCCAGCTAGCACTTGGGTTAAGATCAAAACCTCAAGGATTGAGGTCATTTCGAACATTTTCTGGTGTGAGCTAATCGGTGGAAGCGGGACGTTTGGACTAGGTTTTTTTGGTGGCACATTTCGAGCCAACACTTGTAGCTACGCTCGACCAAAGAGGTTAGTTGAGCTCTCAATTTAAAATTTGTGCTATTGAAACACTAGAACTAACGAGATCTGGGGTAATTTTGTTCGATTTGTTTTTTACAAATTTTTCTTAATTTTTTATTTTATCACCGAGCAAAACCAACACTTTAATGGTTAAGCCCCAAACTAATTAAATGATCTCTCACTAATTTAATTTGCATGTTAAGAACATAATGAATCACCACCCATCAAAATAATGATAACCATAGATCAATTTTGTGATAACTTGTTGGCTTTCGTCAAGGTAATGCTACATCTTTCATGTTATTATTATTAGAATATAAGTGATGTTCTTGTTTAATGGTTTCAACTTAGTAAACATGTGTTATTTGGATGGCCTCCGTCATGACCATACAATGTTTAGGCATAATTAGGTTTTGTTTTGAACATTATAAATAAGGGGTCGTTAATAATATTTGATGTGATGGATAACAAATGACAAAAAGTTGTCAACCTAATGATTAAAAGATACATTAAGATGTGATTGACAGGAGTTGCCAACCTAATCTAATTTATTTTAATTCCTCAGCCTCTATCAAGTTCAAGTAAATTAGACTGGGATCCTGACCTACTACGATTATCATCCAATATGATAATTCGATTCTAAGACAAAGTGTCAATAGAGTTAAAGAAAATAATGGAAGTTCATTTTATTAAAGTCTATATAAAATGAATATTATGCTTAGATATTAATCCGCACTATTCTTATTAAAGGTTGTTAAAATGATAAATAACATCTCCTTAAAAAATATACTAATTGATAATAACCTAACTGGCCAAATTATATGGATCGGTTGCAAAACTTGAAGATTGTCCTTAAGTAGGAAAAGATTGCCTATGTCCTTGAGAGTGATCATCTTGTTCCTTCGTCTGAAAGTTAGAGTGACTATGCAAATTTTGACTTTGATGTTTACTTGAGACACAAGGAAGACGCTGAACAAAAAACATTTGTGATGTTGGCTTCAATGTCTCACAAGCTTCAAAAGTAGTATGAAAATATGACTACATATGAAATGATTATGTATTTGTCAAAGTTATATAAAGGGCATGCTCATATTGTGAGATACTTGGTATCTTGTGAACTATTCAACTACAAGATGGCTAAGAGGTCATTTGTTATAACTCATGTGCTAAAGATGATTAGGCTTGTAGAGAGATTGGCTCAACTCGACCATGTGATCAACAATGATCATGCATTAAATATCATATTACATTCCATTCCTAAATCATATGGGCAGTTTTTCATGAACTGTTTCATAAATAAGATAGAGGTCTCTCTTGGAGAGTTACTCAACATGCATAAGACTATCGAAATAACTTTCAAGAAGTATCAAGATATACTAATGGTCAGTACTTCCTTTAAGCCTAAAAAGAGAAAGAAAAAGAAACCTAAGAAGAAGAGTTCTAAGGCTAAGGCTAAGGCTAAGGTTGAGAAACCTAAATGAGGTGTATAGAAGAAGAACAAGAGTGCTCCTAAAGGCAACTACTACCATTATGGAATTGAAGGCCATTAGAAGCAAAATTATAAAACTTATCTTGAGATTGTGAAGTAAAAGAAGCTTAGAGAAGTTTCTACTTTAGGTATCCTTGTGATTGACATAAACTTATCTTATTGTTCTGCTAATTCTTGGATATTAAATACTAGTTATGGCTTACATATTTATAATAATATGCAAAGATTAAGAAACAATAAAAGGCTGTAGAAAGGTGAAGTGGACTTGCACATCAAAAATGGAGCAAAAATGTTGTGGCTATTAGCACATGTACCTACCTTTTAGAATTTCATATGGGCTTAATTCTAGAACTAATTGTTATGCTCCAACAATTTCTAAGAATATTATTTCCATTTCTTGTTTGGATTAAGAAGGATTTGCTTTTACCTTTAAGAATAAAGGCTATTCTTTTTCAAAAGGTAACAACAGATCTTAACTATCACAAATAAGAAACCAAAATTTAATAAATCCATAAATATATCCTATCTTTGGCATTATAAACTTGGTCATATTAATGAAACTAGAATCACAAAGTTACATAAAAATGGATATTTGGATTCATTCAATTATGAATCATATGAAACTTGTGAATCATGTCTTATTAGAAAAATGAACAAAAAACCCTTTAGTGGAAAGGGTGAATGTGTCAAAGAAGTCCTAGAGTTAATACATAGTGATGTATGCAGTCTGATGACTACTCTAGCAAGAGGTGCATTTTCTTACTTCATCACCTTTGTCAATGATTATTCTAGGTATGGGTATGTGTATTTCATAAAATGCAAGTTTGAAACCTTTGAAAAGTCCAAAGAATTTAAAAGTGAAGTAGAGAAACAAACCAGAAAAAGTATTAAGATTCTTAGATTTGATTGAGGTGGAGAATACTTAAGCTAGGTATTCATGGATTATTTAAAGGAGTTTAGGATTTTTTTTCACAATGGACTCCATCTGCAATGCCATAAATGAATAGTATTTTAGAAAGGAGAAACTATACCTTGCATGGCATAGCGCATTTCATGCAAAGCTTTACTAATCTCTTTCTAGGTTATATTTTAGAAATTGTTGCATACATCCTTAACTGTGTTGCATCAAAGTCTTTTGATAAGAACCATATGAGTTATGGTTTTGGAAGAAGCCAATTCTTTCACACATGAAGATCTGGGGATGTTCTGCTTATGTGAAGTAGATCATCACAAACAAGTTAGGATCTAAAAGTGATAAATTCTTATTTGTGGGATACCCAAAGGAAACAAGGGATTACTACTTTTACCACCTAATATAGCAAAAGGTCTTTGTGTCAATAAACACTACCTTTTTAGAGAAGAAGTTTATCCTTGAAAAGGCTAGTGGGAGTAAAGTAAAACTTGAAGAAGTTCAAGAGCCACAAAATAATATAGATCACACAATTAAGGATGAGCCTGATCAAGTATCTTAAAAGGTTAAGATATGTAATCAAGCTTCAAGCACACATGTACTTTAGAGATCTAGTAGGGAACATCATGATCCTAAAAGATATGGTTATCTCTTCACACAAGAGAACAATAATGAACATACTAGTTACCAAAAAGCTATATCAAACATTAATTCCTTAAAGTGGATGATAGCCATAAATCTGTAATGGATTTAATGCATGAAAACCAAGTGAAGGGACTTAGTCACTACACCCAAAGGAATAAAATCCATTGAGTATAAATGGGTCTTTAAGATAAAGACAGATGTAGATGGTTAAGTGCAAATCTACAAGGCTAAGTTGGTGGTAAATGGTTATAAGCAAGTACAAGGTATTGATTATGAGGAAATCTTTTTGCCAATTGTCATGTTGAAGTCCATTATGATTTTACTTGCAATAGTTACATTTCATGACTATGAGATTTGGCAAATGAATGTCAAAATAACTTTCCTTAATGGAAACCTAAAAGAAGATGTATATATGATACAACCTAATGGCTTAATCTTTAAAACTGAACCCCACAAGGTATGCAAGGTACAAGGTCCATACATGGATGGAAGTAAGCTTCATGCAATTGGAAAATCTATTTTGATGAAGCCATTAAATCATTTGACTTCATCAAAAACATTGATGAACCATATGCGTACAAGAAGGTTAGTGGGAGCGATTGTGTTCTTATTACTATATGTAGATGACATATTACTTATAAGAAATAACATTCCTATGTTACAATTTGTCAAGTTATGAATGTCCAAGATATTCTCTATGAATAATTTCAGAGAAGCAAGCCACATTTTAGGTATGAAGATCTATAAGGATAGATCTAAAAGGTTGTTTGACATCTCCTAATCCATGTATATAGACAAAGTGATGTGATCTCCCATGGAGATACCCATGGACCTTTTCTAATTCAGCTCAATTTAGCACCAAAATTGAAAATAAAAAGAAGGATATTCATGCCACGCTCTAGATAGGAAGAAGGAGAGTGATAAGTTATGATTTTAGACACCACAAAGAGTAATATCTTTAATAAGTCTCTAGTTCTATCAAGAACCCTAGGAGAGGACCCTTCACATGAAAAAATACTCTTCAAATTCTAAATTGATCAAATCTGAATAATAAGGGAAACATGTTTTCCCTATTAGCAATTAGACTCAATAATGGGTCAAATTAAAGTCCTACACAAGCCTAAAACAACTAACATATTGGTCCTAAATCGACAACTGAACACAAACAAAAGGGATCAAACAACTCCAAAATAATACCAAAAGGTCCCAAAATAATAGCCCAGTACATGCTTAAAAATGAACCAAAAGACCAGCCATGTTGCTGTCCAAAAAGGATGGACATATGGCTGCCAAAATGATGCCCGATTGGTCCTTTAAGTGGATGGTAAAGCTTCCAAGCAAATGACCTTTGAACCTCTAAGTCCTAGCTCCTCATGTGAGCTCTAAAGTATGTGACAAAGCAAGGATGTGGTAACATTTGATGACATAGCCCTCATAAATTCTCTTCCTCCTCCTTGTCATAGCTCTTTGTAGAACATCCCCTTGGTAGATGCAAAACCTCTTGATGAGTCTTAGCTTGGTCTCCTATTTTCACATCACTTCCTACCTCTTTAAAATAATTCAACCCTGAATCAAATCCTACATCAAAAGGAGAAAGGTTATGAACATTACAATTGGCACCAATATTAGAGTCACCTAGTTCAAACACTTTGTTAGCTTGTTGTGCATATTATTCTACTCCTTTTGATTGTAATAAGCTGTGGGATATGTCCTTGGAGAATACTTTGTCATAGTCCTGCAAAAATGACTCACAAACATTAAGGAAATAAAAAAGAGTTTCATGGTTAAAATTCAAAAGTTCCTTTGTAAGCAAGACCAAGCATAGGCCTACAGTTATAAGATGCTTGCCTCAGTTTACTAATCTTGGCAAATGCACTCCACTTTCTTTTATCTTCTCTTGCATTTTCTTTCCACTCATTTTTTTCCACTTTTGTTTTCTTTTTTTTATATTTTTTCTCTCTTTTTCTTCACTTTCTTTTCCTTTATTTTTCTCTCTTTTTCTTCACTCTCTTTTCCTTTATTTTTCTCTCTTTTCTTTTGATCCTTTAAAATATGCTTGGGGGTAAGGGGTACAAGAGTAGTGGTTTTGTTATCCATCTTGAATCGATACCAATTAGTGAAGCCATCATGGGTAATTTGGTGATCAAATTGCCATAACCTCCCAAGTAGCAAATGGGTAGTTTGCATTGCCACAACATCACATAACACCTCATCTTTATACCTCCCTATAAAGAATAAAACTAGCACTTGTTTTTTAGACCTTTACCTTCACACTTTTATTCAATCATTGAAGGTTGCAAGGAGCGGGATGGTCTAGGATAGGCAAAACTAACTTTTTAACCATGATTATGCTAGCAACATTAGCATAACTTTCCCCATCTATAATCACATAGCAAACTTTTCCATGACCATGGCATCTAGTGTGGAAAATGTTCTCCTTTTGCTCTTCATGTCCTTTCTTGACTTGAGCATTCAAAGCTCCCCTTATAACTAGTGCCTCTCCTTTAACCGCCATCTCTTGCAATTCAATGTTTTCTTCACTACTAGTTTCAGTTTCTTCCTCCCTCTCATTCTTACTAGGCAACTCTACCTCTTCATTACCCTTCAATATCATGACCCTCTTGTTAGGACACTCAAAAGCATAATGAGTGTGTCCCAAACACTTGAAACACTTGATGTTTCTTTATTTTTAAGGCACCTCTAACTTACCTTTGCCTCTTGAATCTTCCATTTTAGCTTTGGATGAAATTTTGGTTGGTTGCTTTTTGAAAACCTTGAAGTTTTTTTTATCATGTCTCTTATCCTGACTAGACTTCCAAAAGGAACTTGATTGGTAAGTGTACTTGGAAGAATCTCTTCTCTTGATTTTTCTTTCTGCCTTCATTACCATATGTACCATGTTCTCAAGCTCCACATAGTGTTGTAGCTCAACTATGTTATCAATGTCATGATTCAACCCATGAAGAAACTATGCTATAATGGCCTCTTTATTCTCTATCATATTGGCTTTTATCATTGCCACCTCCACCTCTTTGTGATAGTCCTTAACACTTTTAGAACCTTGATTCAAACTTTGAAGCTTTTGGTACAATTCGCTATAATAATGCAATAGGACAAATCTTTTCCTCATAATAGTCTTGAATTCTTCCCAAGTAGCCATGGGTCTTTCAAAACTCCTTTTTCTATTTTGCACAAGCTAATTCCACCAAATGATAACACAATCCATGAATTCCATAATGGCTAGTTTCACCTTCTTCTTTTCTAAATAATTGTGACACTCAAAGATTAGCTCCACTTTCTTTTCCCATTCAAGGTAGGCTTCCAAATCATTTTTGCCTTGGAAATATTAAATTGTCATCTTGATATTGTGTAAGCTTGAATCTACCCTTTCTCTTCTTAGTATCTTTTGTCTTTTGTCCCTTCTTCTTTCACTTCTTTTGATTTCATAATGACAAGTGGACAACTCTTCTTCCTCCCTTTCATCTCTCTAATCTCCCTCTTTGCTTTCATGTTAGTCATATGTTCTTCTAGCTCTTTTCTCATGAAAATGTCTACTATTTTCCATATTTGTGATTCTTTCCCTAAGTCTATCAATCTTCATATTCACTCTCTCAAATTATTGTTGCATTGCTCTTAGAGTGAAAATGACTTCATTGAGTTGTGATCTACTACTTTCCATCTTTTGAGAAAAAATAAAATTCTGTAAAATAAATATTAGAAAAAATATTGATTTCTGAGCTAGCATATTGATCATATAATCCAACAAAAGCATATTTAAATTTAATACAATGGAATTTAACTCAAATTAGACAAGCATTTTGGCTTGATGTAGCTCAAAAAGTTGTAGAAAATTTTCTTTGTTAGACTACATTTGTTCTTCTTTTTTAAACTTTTTCTTTTGCTCTTTCCTTTGTTTCTTCATGTTTTTCTTCTCACTTATTTGTTTCTTTTGTTTTTTCTCTTTCGTACTTTTGTTTTTCCTTCACACTTTTTCTTTTGTTTTTGTTTTTCCACTACTCTTTTCTTTTCTTTCTTTTGTTTTTCTCAACAAATTGGTTGATGTCCAAAATTTTCAGCACTTAGTTTCCAAACATTTAAGCCACCGTCAACAATTTAAATTAACCACAAATGTCCTAAATTAACTTCCAACTAAGTGTACTTAAAATGAAGATGATTTTGGTGCAAAACATGATCACAAATAAGCTAGGACTGCAGCAAAAATTCTAGAGAAAATTGAACACAAGTTTCGGCAATAATAGGAGAAATAGGGGACAGCAAAAAAAACTTGATGTAATTGACAAGGAAATGGCACCAAACCATATTAAAATAAAGTGTAATTTACTCCCACATCAATTAATACATAAGAACAAAGCAAAGGACACTCAAGCAAATTATCAAACACTTGGAAAACAAATTAGAACAAGATGAAAATTCTATAGAAATTTTAGCAGAACCTTTAATAAGTCAAGCAAGGAAATGAAATAGAATGAGCAGAAAAATTGTTATCACACAAAGCTAAGATCAAACACTTAGTGTAACATAAAGATCACAATTCTTTTGCACATAATTGAAGTAGAAACAAGCAAAAAACCAAAGCAAAAACTAGGCAATTTGATGTAGAATTGTGACAACAAATAGCAAGCAATTTGGACAAAAATTGAATAAAAACATAAAAATGTACAAGAAAATTTAGGGAACATAGCAAGGAAAGTGAAGGAAAATGGAAGCATAAACAAGAGAAAATTGTAGAGATATCACCTGAATTGGAAGAGCTAAACTCTGATGCCAAATTGATATGATCTCCCATAGAGATGCCTATGGACCTTTTCCAATTCAACTCAATTCAACACCAAAATTGAAAATAAAAATAGGGATATTCATGCCATATCCTACATAGGAATAAAGAGTGTGATAAGTGATGATTTTAGATATCAAAAAGAGTAATCTCTTTAATAAGTCTCTAGTTCTATGAAGAATCTTAAGAAAGGAACTCTCACAAGAAGAAAAACTCTTAAAATTCTAAATTGATCAAATCTAAATGGTGAAGGAAATATGCCTTCCCTATTAGTAATTAGGGTCAATAATGGGCTGCATTAAAGTTCCACACAAGCCCAACAAACAATCATACAAACTAGCTAAACAAATGAATAAGTTTAGACCAAAGTAAAGCCAACACAACCAGTCACAAAAATACTACAAAAGTGGTGTCAAACAGCCCACCATAACAGCCAACATAATGGTCCTAAATCAGCCACTAAGACACAAAAATAAATGAATTATAATATAGATTATAATTATGAGATGATTCTATATATATAGTTATATTTCTAAATATCTCTAGTTTTTGAATAACTAAGAAAATAGGATATCAATATTCACAAGTAAACCATCATATGTTATGCCACATTCTTCTAGAAAAATGCAATGATCTCATATACTATTTGACATGTTGATATACAGACAAACATATAGGTATATGTTATGGAATATCTGACTAGATTGACCCACCATGAGAAACCATATGGATTGTTACATGTGTTAATGCACTTCTTATGTGAAAAGCAATGTCAGTGATCCTTAGACTTAAGATCAAAATAATATATTATGTATGGAGTCATCTAATTTGATTTTATTCTAGGCTTGCACCCCTTAAAAAATATATACGAATAATTTTGATTGCACCATAAAGTACGTGAAGGTAGTGATTGATCAAGAAAGAATTCATCCTCCTTGGTAACAAGAAAAGATATTCAAATGATGTTTTGACACTTATGCTATTACCAAAATCATAGGCCTATGTTTTGATGATATATAAAAATAGTTTTATGTATAATCAATTAAAGATACATAAAAGGAGTTTTATGTATGAATAATTTTGAAATAGTACATAGCTAAACATACACTTATGATTGGGTGTTCATATTAAGGTTAACACTTGAACCATACCTTAAGTCCAATTTGAATATCAAGAGATGAAGGGATTGAATTATACACTAACACCTTACCATGAAAGGTTTTGATTTCCACAAATATATTCCTATCATTTGGGTGGTCATGATGCTTTACTAGAAGACAATCTTGATCTCTGAATTTGTTTAAATAATTTAGGAAAATTATATTTGAATTAAAATGAATTTTAATTCAATTAAGCTTATAGAAGCTTGTAAACAAATTTAGTGACAACTTCCATAGAAACCTAACGGGTCACACACAATATAATCTCTTTGATCCAAAGTTAAAGGAAAAGTTAGAATATAAAATGTTGTAAATTCAAGAGTTGAATTAATTGATCATCTTAAAAATTTGAATTAATTGATTACATATTCTTATGTGATTAGATGTGTTAATTAATATATGATTGAATATTTCTAGTGGAGATTACAATTATTAAATAGAAGTGAGTTTCCATTGTTGATATTTAAATTTATAGAATATTTACGTTAACTCTAGAGGAAATCATTAGTTGAGGAATGATTCCTCACTTAAAAAGTTGTTTGAATTGATTAAAATAGATTAAGAATGGTTACATAAAAGAGTTTATGAGTTTGAACTCATAGAAAAAGTGTTTGTACTTGATAGACATAAAGAGGCAGCATGAGGTTAAGAAATGTGGATTCTTTGGGCCATAGGTGTTACATGGCTCCACTAGATGAGCAGCTGGCACAAGCAAAAGGAAACCCTAGTTATGCACCACTTATATATGATCTCCACTCTTGCTTTTACTCCAATCTCTTCTATTTGAAGAAAAGAGATAGCAACCTTTTAACACATCAATTTAACCCTAGCATATGTGTTGTTCATCTAACTCTTTTTGTGTGATCTTATTTCTCATCTTCTCTTTGCATTCAAACACCAACCCTGCCTTAGTAAATTTTTTTATTCCTTAGAGAGATAGCACCTCTTAAGCTAAGTGGTTGATTTTTCTACTATACCAATTATGTGAACTTGGTGGAGGCTTTCAATCAAATTGGTTCGTGTGGATCACTGTTAGTATTAGAGATCAAATTCGAAGGAGTTTCCTAAAGAGAATTTGAAGGAGTGATAAATGAGAAAAAGGGTATGAAAATAAGATAGTTTTGATCCATTTTGTTAATAGTATTTTATGTTTTCTTAGTATCTTTACTTTGATTTCATGTTTTATCCTCTATACTGCTCTTGGTTTGTATTTTTTCTTGGAGGATGACAAAAAGGCCTAAAAAAAAGAAAGAAACTTAAAGAATTAAGTCGCATTTAGATTAAGGAAAAGATAGAAGAAGAATCTATGCAAGAAACAAGCAAGAATCAAAGAAAATATAGAGAAATTACCTAGCACAGTCGTGCCATGGAACACGGCCAGGCCGTGTTAGGTGTTGTAAGGAGCTCGGGCAAGAATCCACAAAGAAATCAAAGATCATGCACAGAACACGATCATGCTACCTAACACGGCCAGGCCGTATTACAAGCTGATGGTTTTAAACTGATAAACACAATCCCATGAAGTACACCCTACCCGTGCTTCGAAGCACAGCCGTGGTGAACGCATAAAAACACTATAAATAGGGCCCTTTGTCATCAATTTTAGTCATATTTTAGAATCCTTCTTTGAGGTTTAGGCTAGTTCTCTCTTCTCTTTTCTCTCTTCTCTTGCTTTAGGCTTTCTTTTATACAGTTCATACAGTTTTATTGTTTCAAGATTTCAAGAGTTTGCAGTTTAATTTTATTTGAATATTTTCAGAGTTCCTACTTTTGTTCTATTTCTTCTTCTTCTCTTCCTTTTTCTATTTCTTCTTCTTCTTCTCTTATTTTCTTCTACCTTCTTTGTTAATCTACATCTATTCTGTTTTCTTTTATTTTGATCTTGCTTTCTGTTTCTGTTCTTGATCTTCTTCTTTCTTTATTTATTTTCTTTTACTTCTTTAATTTACTGCATCTCATCTTTGTTCTTGATTGA
>JANHAO010024046.1:0-11722 GCA_026873985.1 Saraca asoca
AAGGAAGGGCTATAAATAGGTTATATAGTGATAATTAGTTTCCGAAAGCTGAAGTAGCCGGAGCTAAAGAGAAAGCCAAAGGCAAGACTGGTTAGTTCATTTTTTTCTTCATTTATAAATTAAAGCACAAGCTCATGGGCTTAGTTTTCCATCGTAGATCTGTTGCCAGACATATAGAATCTTTTTTTCTATTAATTTCTTCTTCTCTTTTTTTCATAGTTTCATCTTCTCTTTCTCACTTCCATCTTCATGTCAATGAATTATGTTTTTCCAGAAGAAGTAAAAAAAAAAAAGGAAGCAAGTGTAACGAGGTTCCCAATATATTTTCTAGACAGCAATCTTTTTTCTGAATGAAAGAAAGAAGAAAAATTATGATAAATCAAAAATGTCTGATCTGATTATCCTAATGTTGAGTCCTTGGAAATACATAAAAAGTGTGTTCAGTTTTCTGGACTGAAGTAGTTTAAGAGGTTCTTGCTGTCACTATTTTCATGGGTCAAGAAAGTTAGAAAGCAAGTTTCAGAAAAAATCTTTGGTGAAATCATGAAAGTGGATGACTAAAATATCTTCTTCTTTTTTGAAAAAAATTACTTATCTGCATGACTTTCTCTTGTATGATTGTATTTGAATCCTTTTAACTGTCATTTCATATCACTCAAAATAAAGTTGTTGAAAAGTTTTTCCCAGGAAAATAGTTCGATCTGATCCCAGATGAGATATTTGAGAATTTCCAGGGAATTTAAAATTTAAGTATGGGAAGGGGAAAGATTGAGATAAAAAGGATAGAGAACACAACAAACCGGCAGGTGACATTCTGCAAAAGAAGAAATGGGCTTTTGAAGAAAGCTTATGAGTTATCAATTCTGTGTGATGCTGAAGTTGCCCTTATCGTCTTCTCAAGCCGCGGCCGCCTCAATGAGTACTCAAACAACAAGTAATTTCTATTTTCATATATATGCTTTTCTAGTTTATTGTTTTCTTCTTTCTGCATATAATTAAAAGAGATGAGTAAAATTATCACTCATAAGAAAAGCAAAATGCCCTTGTTTGTTAGTTTCTTTGGTCACTAAAATTAAATACCATTTAAGTTGTAGGATTATATATATAGTTATGAAGAAAGTTTACTGTTTGGTGTTGATAAGAACAAATAATTATTTTTGAATGAAAAGTGCACAACATACGAAAAATAGCTTTGCTGTGTAAAATAGTAAGTTGCTTTCTCTTATTAAATGCTATAATTTTGTTTTCTTTTAATATATCACACCACATAAAAAAATTGAAAAACTTTTTTCTAATTTTATTTTGGCAAAACAAACACATTTTAGATGAGAGTTTGAATTCATGATTTAGTTCCAATTTTCCTCTGTAACTAATTCGTATTCATAAAAAAATGGTTGAAACATAGGAGAGTTTCCACTTGCTAGATTAATATAAAAAGACATTAATTTGAGTTGTATAAGATTTTTTCATGCTTTCAATTTATCATGGGAAGATTGAAGTTTGATATAATGTTTTAAAAACTAGATCGGATAATGAATATGAAAAATTATTGAATCATAATTCAATTGAGCTAATTGATTAGATTAATGATTGAATTAAATAATGTCATAAATATAAATTTATATAAATTTTTTTAAAAAAATAATAATTAATTTATATTATAAATATGAGTTCATATTTTATACAAAAAATAAATAATTAAAAAAAATTAAATAAACTGATGTAATTTTAATTAATTAAGTTTTAAATTTATTCTTTCGTTAGTTTTCGATTAGATTTAGATTGGTTGGACTAATTTAACCAAAAAAAATTTCTAAACAAACCTAGTTTTTGAAAAGTGGATTGATATTTTGATTTTTTTCTAATTCAAATTAGTTTAATCGCTAAAATAATTTTTTAAATCAACTCAAACTAAAAAATATAATGATTAACGATGACACTAATTGGACAATCCAATTAAGTTGGGTTTTCAAATTTCTAATTTCACCTTTATATAATTTGGCCAAGTCTTTGTCCATATCCTAAATCTCTTTTCCAAAACCAAATTATTTAATAATCAATAAAATGATGGTCCGGTTTATCAATTACAATTCTTTATATAGAGGTGGATATTTTCGACAAAACTCTAACTCTAGCTTATATCATAGAGCTTGGATTCGATCTAAGTGGATTTGGATTGAAAAAGTCGAACACGATTAATAAAATTTTAAATCAGAGTTGATCCCAGCAACACAAAAATCATCCATTAAACACAATTAATATTAGTGTAAGTACCTTTTCTTTGAATTTGTCTTGTTTTCTTTCCAAGTTTTAAATGCTCATTTAATGTGATTCAGTATATTGCTTAACTTTTAATTCAGAATCTGACTAGTTCCTTAGTCGTTTTTACGTATATATGAAATAGTCGCACAGATTTGTTTTTTGCTTTAAGATCTTTGTATTAAAACACTCGTTAAAATTGTAAGAGGATGCTATTCATAAATTCAAATTTACGGCCTTTTAGCCCTATTCATGCTATCATTTTTGTAACTGAAACAAGGCGAATAAATAAAAGAACTGGCTCCTTACTTCCTAATTCAGACTACAATGCCATATATAATTTGGCATTATGTGATTAAAGGCAAAGAAAAGAGCTGATCATCTACTTTTTACTTGCAACTTTGTCTGCTTTGGTTGCTTCTTCTCTCGTTTGTAGCCAGTTTTCTTTTACCTCTCTAATGACATATGTCACAGCTTTTCTTCTGCTTCCTCTTTTAGCTTTCTATATAAAATCTTTACCTTTTGTTCATCTTCAAGTGACAAAAGGAGATTATTTTTGCTGTATCCTTTGTCTGTAAAAGCCTTACTTTCCCCCATTATAGTTTTGCAAGAAAAAGATGAAACACAGGAACTAATTTGTAGATTTCCTGATCAAGCTTTTAATTAATTTTAGATCCATAAGCAAAAAAAAGAAAAGTTGGCACTGGCAGAAGTTGCTACAGTGGACTATTACTTTATGTTTAATAATAGGAATTTGCTTGCTTACCCATTTTCTTTTCTAGCATAGAGAAGATGAGATTTTTGTCTGCTTTCTTCTGTGAAAGGAATGAACTTGCCCCTCTTATACACTCACTTAACTTTTCAAGAAGCCTCTCTCCTTCATAAACCTTTACAATGTTACATATTTTCTGGTCCATTTGCCACTCTTTTCAATTTTTGCTTTCAGTTCCTTTTTCCTCTTCCTTCCTTTCAAGTTCTGGTGGTATTAATTATATGGTTAATTTATAAGATTTTACAGTTTATTTTATTTTTAGGAGTTTGGTGGGCAACCACATTATATATTTAACAAGAATCATAGGCTCACTTAGAAGGTACCATGAGCCTAATTTATGAAATGGCATTTGAATTTTAGTATAGTTGGGATTTGGGAATCTTGGGATTAATATATATTTATATGTTAATTTCTTTTTTTCTTTTTCATAACTTTTCTGGTTTGTTTTTTTTTTTACAGCATAAGGTCAATCATAGACAGGTACAAAAAGGCATGTTCTGATAATTCAAGTGCGAGCACCACCACTGAAATCAATGCTCAGGTAATATATGCATATATCTTATAGAGAAAGAGTCATTCTATATGTTCGTTGTGTTTTCCCTGGAAAGTATTATTAATTTTTTAAAACTGTGAATGATAAAGTATTATCAACAAGAATCTGCGAAGCTGCGACAGCAAATTCAAATGATGCAAAATTCAAACAGGTGATTTTCTCAAAATCCTTCAGAATTAATTATCGATATTTGCTTATATATGAATGTTCTATGAAATATTGTGAGCAATTATTTCATTTGTTGTAGGCACTTGATGGGTGATGCCTTGAGCACACTGACAGTAAAGGAGCTTAAGCAGCTTGAGAACAGACTTGAGAGAGGAATCTCCAGAATCAGGTCCAAGAAGGTAAAATCTCATGAAATCAACAACATGAAAAATGTATCAAACTCATCTTTATAAACAAATTAATACCGATGTTGACAATATAGAATAAAATTGTGATAAATTATTGTTGAAGAGTCAACTGCAATTGTAAGCCGTAATTTAAAAAATCTTATGGTATTAATAAATTTTTGTTCACACATTCTAATATTTTTCTTATGGCCGGTTACTTGTGGCAACAGCATGAGATGCTGCTGGCAGAAATTGATTTCTTGCAGAAAAGGGTAACTAGAACTCATTCTCTGGCTATAAAATTATATTTTGCTGACTTCTGTTCAACACATAGTGAACTGATTTTCTGCAATATTCAAATTTTAATAAGGAGATTGAGCTGGAAAATGAAAATCTTTGTCTTCGAACTAAGGTATGTAGGTGAAAATATATATAGCTGTCATCTTTAAATGTCAAACATCAACTTTATTCTTGGAATAAGTTTTATTTTGATTTTGCTGCTGGACATTCTACTTGACTGAGTTTGCCCTAAGTTAATTTTATAATTTTGAACAGAAATTAATGACAAATTTTTTGTTACATATGAAACCCAAATATATTAAACCAAAATCAGTAAAATACTTTTGTTAGCCATTGATTATTTTACTACTCTTTTTCATGCATTCTTTTGATTCTAATTATTAATTTGCGAACAATAATCTGTCATTAATCTTCATTTTCTAATACTCATTAATTAAATGTTGATGAAAAGCTCGGAGCAGTTTATCCTTTATTTGGTACAAACAAATTAACCTGTAATTATAAAATAATAGTGATTATTGTATCAAAAGGCCCGTTAGCAACTGCATTAATAATAAGGTTCTTCAAAATTACAGATAGCAGAAGTTGACAGGCTTCAGCAAGCAAACATGGTGTCTGGACAAGAACTTAATGTCATTCAAGCATTAGCTTCCCGTAATTTCTTCAATCCAGGAATCATTGAAGGTCAAACTTCCTATCCTAAACCAGATAACAAGAGCCTTCATCTTTGCTTTACACAGACACACAACAACAACAAGACGCCTCACTTAAACAAGTTTTTAAATGTTTTCAGATTTGTAATCACACAACTTGGAGATGTTGGAGTATAAAATTTTCCACCAAAAAGATACCAAATTCATATATAATATTCTTTTTTATATGACAAAATAATTAGTTATTGGGTTGATGATTTATGTTCTAGGGGAACAGTGAGTCAATAAATTCTACGGACGGATGCTACCATTTACATATTTATTGTTGGATTTAAAATAATAATTGTGTATTTCATATCTGTATATCTTGATATCCGAATTTATTTACTATTTTATTTATATATTTTAAAATTGATGTAAATTATATTATTTAAAACGTAGAAAAAATAATTATTTAATTGTGTATTTATTGTTGTTCAATTTTTTTTTAAATATAGTATACAAGGTCGTTATTATGATTACTATAATTCAACAGTTAAATTGATTGTTTCATTATAAAAAAAAAAAAAACTATACAATGATATAATTATTGATATAAATCAATATATATATATATATATAATAAAAGTCTGGCAAACAAATTGAGAAGCAACAACTAATTATTATTATTATTTATCTTGTTTTTTTTTTTTGTTGATGCAGGTGATCAGTGAAGAATAAATCCGTCAGCGGTATCTAATTAAGACTAAAATAAGAATTCGCTATTAAGATGTATCCCTCATATATAGTCCAATGGCCTTGGTGACCAATCTAGATTATGGATAACAATGTATTTAATGTTTAGATGACACTTATATTACCCTACTTTCTATCATAAAAGCTTTATGGTATTTTAGCAAAGACAGTAAATGAGTGGAATTTAAAAGTTTTATTTATCTTTTACAATTTATTTCTTAAAAAATGGAAATAGTGCTTGCTCTTGGGTTCATACCACCAATGTAATTAGTAATAACCTTAATACATCTAACTAAATAAAAAATCATTACTCTAATACTTACTTTCATATCTTGAAATTTTGAGATATGATTAGCACGAATTATCAAGTGATGATCCGTAAATTTATGAGTAATCATTTTCTGAAAATCCTTTTATAATTTAAAATCATGAAAAATATGCATATATATATATATATATATAACTTTGGAGTTATTTTATTTAAAACTTATGACATGCAAGATTTTATAGAAAATTATTTAAAATAATGTTATGATTTCTTTGAAATAAATAATTATCTTTTCTGAAAAATAACTTAGGATTCATATTGGACAGACACAACTACTAAAGTATACCAATGAGACCACATACTTTATTTAAATCACACACAATCCTTAAAGTATCTCCTATACAAGATAGTTGTTGATGGTAAAATTTGGTTTAATGAACCCAAATTTTAGTCAACCTGAATAGTTCTTCAACACCCCAAACTGCAAGGTGATGATACCAACTATAACAAGAAAAAGGAATGAGAAGGAGGAAGAACAATGGACACAGAAGCTTTTATCGTGATTTGGCTAAAGCCAATTTAGCCCCTATGTCCACAGTAGATTGTATTAGCTTTGTATGGTGGTTTCTCTATGCAGTGCAGCAAAGTTACTCTCACTGTTCCAGTAGAGTGCCTACATGCAATTGCTTTTACTTACCTACAATGATATTTCTTTCCCTATTTATAGAAGCTAAGAGGGTTACAAATGTAATTTGATAAATAGCAAAATGATTATTTACGTTTTCATGAGCAATAAATGTTTAACAAGTGATAATGCTTGGCATTTCACTATCAGATTTTAGAGGCTGATGTGTCAGTTTTGAGGGCTAACTTGTTGGTTAGGAGAAAATGCCTTTGGGTGCTAGCTAGACCCTGGCATTCCGTACATAACCCTTAAGACAGCTTATTGAGTAATATGAGCTCGCATTGGGTGACCTGCTGACTGTGCTGGTAGGCTTAGCAAGTTGGTCCAAACTGGCTCCCTGGAAGATGACTAGGGTCGTGTGCTTCCCTTGGTGAGATAGAATTCATTCTTGGCGAGCTGAAACTTGTCTCGATCTTATCCTGTGTCTTGTGCTCATAGCTAACAAGTCAGCGTCTCCATTGTGCAACCTCCGTTGAGCAACCTCCAATGTTGGGTGATTTGGGCTTTTTCTGGCTAGACCCTACCTCGTGTTGGGCTTCGATCGGCCCATTTTGCACTATTCAGAAATTACCCATAACATTAGCCCCCAACTCTCAGTTTGCCTTACAAACTGAGAATTGTAATCTGCTGACAGAACCTTTGCTCACAGTTTGCAGTGTCAAGTCCTTAAGTAAAGTCTGTTGTATAGTCAAAGTCTTCGTTCACAGCCTGCTATGTTGTCATTTCAGGCTTCGATCTTTTACTTCATCTGCACCATGTCATACCTCTTACTATTCATGTTACATGGCTATTGGCACAGTAGTTTTGCTTTCTTCTAGACTGTTCAATGTAATACTGCTAGATCCCCTCTGGATTCTTCTGTGAGTTTGAATTAGTCTATATAAGGCATGAGAAGCCTTCTTCCTTGCTTCAAACAATGACTAGATGGTTACACTGACTGAGCCCTTCATATTTCTGGAGTTTTGGCCTTTGGGAAAATACTCTGAGATGTGTATGGTCTGCTACATGAGATTGCGAGGCATGTATGGCCTGCCGCACATGCTTCCCATGGGGTGTTCCTCTTTGAGGACTCTAGGAATTTCTTCATGACCTCCCCATGGTGCTAACAAGTTTAGCTCCTCCCCTTTTGTTCTTTTGTTCTCTGGCAAGCTAACTGTTTAGTTTTTTCAAGTGCTCAAAGTTTACAAGGTTAAGGGAGGAGCTTTCAACTTTGGAGGTAGATAGGAAAGAGGAGCCAAAATTGTCAGGCTTGCTTGCGAGCCTTATGGCTTAATGTAGTCTATCCCTTCCACCTGTGCTCTTTTGTCTCCTTGCACGGTGGCATGGGATACCTCTAGGTCCTCCAAAAGCTTGGTAAAGTTAAAGGATGCTTTCTTTGCTCAGAAGGGCTAGGGAAAAGTTGTGCAGTCACTTTGCTTGCCCCAAATGCTATTTTTCCCACTTCAGGCACATGGGGGATGCTCAAGTTAGACAATGTGTAGGCTCAAGTGTAAGTTAAGGAAGGGTTGGAGCAGCTTGGCTCACTCATGGATCCCGTGGTTTGTTGAAATTCATCTCTTCCTCAGTCTACTGTAGGCTTTCTTTGATTCATTCCCTTGGCTTTTCATGTAAATTCACCTCATTGAAAGAGGTTTTGTAATGAAGCTTTCCATTTTATTTCTTGTGTTCCCTAAGCATGCAACGTTAGTGATCTAGTAGGTTGCAACCAGCAACATAACTCCCTACAAACCATAACTTGGTAATTGTTAGATAAAATAAGTGCTCATTAGGTCAATCCACCTCGGATAACATTAATTGAATTTATATGAATGGATTTCAATCAATAAATCATGACTTAATGAATATATGCCATGTTGGATGACCAATCGGCCGCATTAGCTCATCTTGGTTGGCAATGAAGTCAAGCATTTGAGTGCTTAAGCACTTTTGTTGGTGTGGGGATGAGTGCCCAAGTAGGTCGTATGGATGCATCTTCATCCGTGCAAGAGTTTGGTGCGTGGCTAGCACTTCTTGGATGCAGGATTTTGGCATTGTCTGCACAAGAGTTTGGTATGTGGATAGCACTTCTTGGATGCGGAGCGAGCTGGGAGTTTTGGTTCGTCATTGACGATCTGCAATCTTGTGGGTTATCTGGCAGGCTCCTGCTTACTTCAGTTGTGACTCTTTGCTTTCTGCTACTGGCTTGTCATGATTACTCCTACCTCTGATAAGCATGCACATCATGCTATTGTCAACTTTTTACTGGCACTCACCAAACCATCAGATCATGGGTAGTTGATAGGTTCCCAGATCTAAGGTGGCATTACATGCCATATAAATTGAAAGGGCTCTTCTTTCCTTCTCACTTGCCATTCGAAACCCAGAACTCCCAAGCTCTTCTTGTTGATTTCTTCTATCATTCCCTACAATTAATTGTTGTTGTTTGTTGTCATCGGTGTCTTTCCAGCTCTTCAATTGTTCTTTGGGCTCTGCTCATTAGGAAACACTTCCACACACATTTTAGGACCTTCTACTTCAGCTAATCATAGTGAGTCTTTCTCTTTTTAACTGGTGGTTTTTGGATTTTCTAGTTCTATTGCTTATATGAGACTCATTGGCTAGTGGTTGAAACATCTGAATGCTGGCTAAAACTGTTTGCTTGTACACTTTCCTTTTGCTTGGTTTGGCTCATTTGGGCAACCTGCCCTTAAACTCTAGGGCTTCCAATTACCGTTCTGAGTCTTGTTTTTGTTTTCTGGATTTATAGTTCCATCATTGAGTCTTTTTTTTGCCTTTCAGAGTCTAGGTCTTAGGTGCGGTGACCCGAGGTGTGCATGACCTGTTGCATAGGAAATCATTAGCCTTAGCCTTTTGGGTAAGGTCTACTTGTAGTGACTTGACTATTCCTCCCTTTTTTTGTGTAAATGGGTGCAGATCATAGACGTTGACATCACCAAATAGGGGGCAATGATGGGCGCAACTCTCTAGCACATTGGGCGTGACATCCCAAAAAAGTGACTTCGAGGAGTGGTGAGGTCACTACGGACTTTGTTGCCCACCCAGACCCTGTTGGAGACCAAGAGGCTGTTGCGAGCTAGTGACCTTCTGATCATTAGATGTTCAATCTACACGTTTCATCTATTTGCTTCTATAACCTTCAGATCACAATTTAGATATTTTGATTCCCCCATGGATGCCGTCTCATGGTGCCTGCTTCAGATGACTACACTCCTTATCCACCTTAGGGCTTTATCACCATTAGCTTCCCGCACCTTGTCGTGGGGCTTAGGTTTCCTATACACCTATTTATCATTAATTTCCTAAACAAAATCAAACTCAGCCCATCTCAACTTACCCCCAATTCCTACACCTAACTTATTTCTTTGGTGCTAATATATTTAAGGAATGGCCTCCCACCACCATCGGCTGAGGTTCTATGGTACTTATATAACATTAGGTGTGCAAACACATCGGATGAGCTTTACTATTTCTCGGCTCAGTAGATGGAGCATAAGAGGGTTCTGCCACAAGGGGACGCCAAAGGGAAGTCTAACATGGGGTAGTATAAGACCCACTAGTTTTATATCTCTTGTCCATCCCTTTGCGAACTTAAGAACTTCGATTTTGTCCTTATCCCTAGTGCGCAAGTTGAGGTCATTTGAGTTTAATGACTTGTTCACATTTGTTTTATTAATTTTAACTCTATCTCATTTTGTAGTTGGGATTGGCAATAATCAAACTCTTGGCATGAGGAGCTAGGAGTCCAAGACCAATTTGCTACCTCAAAAGGTCTTCAGAATGACTCCCGTTTCAACGAAAGCCTCCTTTGCTCCTACAAGCTCCTACCAATCATAGGTACTAAGGTTAATAAGGAAATAAGAATTCATCGAGTCCAGGAGGTAGGTCCAGCAAACTTCAGTGATTATGAAGACATCATGAAGCTTATCCTTAGGGCACCACCATCTAACTTTGACAAGGGGGAGACCTCATTGGCTCCAAATGCTAATACAGCTCCTGTATTGCCAACCCTTCTGAGCCTCCTGCTAAAAACCAAAAAATGGACAAAGGGAAGAAAAAGAAAGCTACTAGCTATAAGCGGGCAACTCCAGAGGTGGAAGTTGTGGAACAACCTCTTAGGCCCAACTCCAAGGCCGAGGAGTACCTCAACATCTTTGTAGACAATGTTGACATGATCCTGGGGCCTTACAGTAGGATCCAAGTGTTGGAATCAGAGGACTCCACTACTAGAGGGTTGGTAGCCTACGTATTTTGTCACAACCTAGTGATAAGTAGAATTCTTTTATCCTGGTCCTTCTACTTTCTTTGTAATTTAATTTGACTATGCGGCCCTTCAAAACCTATTGACAATGGTGAAGCTAGATGAGAAGCTTCAAGCCCAGGAGGAGGAAAAGGTGAAGCTTGTGGATAAGCTAGTAATTGCCGCCGCTGAGGTGCTGGAGCTAAAGGAGAAGGTCAAAGATGTTGAAGCCGCCTGTCTCTTGAAGTGGTAGATCACAAGGCTATTACACTAAACCTTGGCATTACAATTAATGACTTGACCAAGGTGAGGAATAACTTGGACTTGGCTCAGAAGCATGCTAATTGGGTAGTGCAATAGGCCGAGATCACGGAACAATGAGCTAGGTTAGTAGAGCAGTGGGCCAAGGAAGCAGGATGGTGAGCTGAGGATGCTTTGAAAGAGGTTGCCCTCTGGAAGGAGGAGGTTGCTAAGGTCCGAGTGGAGACTACCTCACTAATTATGGAAGTAGCAGAGAAGGTAAAGTCCAAGACTAGTGCCGCATTCTTCTACACCCTATGGGAGAAGCATCCGGAATTGGACTCCTCCTTTTTCAATGAGGAGGCTCCTAAGGCCTTGGAGTGCTTCAAGAGGAGGGCTGCCAAGGCTTCTTCCAGAAAGGGTGCAAAGTCTGTGGTTGAAGCTCCTCCTACCGAGGGAGCTCCCTAAGGAGAAAGTGTCTCGTAGGTTGTGGAAGCCATTAGTGACCAGGTAGCAGATGTCCCCAGAACTCCTCCTGTTGACTCTTTACCTCAAGAAGCCCAAATCTTGAAGCTCCAGCCCCTGAAGTTCTAGCTCCTGAGGTTCCAGCTCCTTAGAGGACATAACTTTTTGTAATTTTGTATTTTTGAACTTTGAAATGAATCTTTGGACTTTGTATAAATTA
>JANHAO010024047.1:0-11727 GCA_026873985.1 Saraca asoca
TGGATATATTGTATGTCCAAGGACCAAATTGAAGAGGGCAGAAATTTGGACTGAAAATTGTTTTCAAGGACCAAAATGTAATTTAGTGAAATTACGTTGGGGCCAAGTTGTAGTTTTTTGAAACTTTGGGGGCTGTTTTATAAATAAGAAAAAGTTTTCCCTTACCCCCTTAGTGAAATGATGCCAACGATGCCGTTTTGGCTCCTTGGAGAAGAGCCAAAACGACGCCGTTTTGGCCATGAAGGCCAACGGCCTTGTGAAGGCCGAAATTGGCCATGGAGCCGAGAGCTCCAAGCTTTGGCCATGGAGGCCGGAAGAGTTCCGGCCATTCTCTTGCCCTTTTCAAGGTGGTTCCAGCTTCAAAAGCATGCTAGCACATGGGATGAGCTTGAAGGGCCATTGGATGGTGTTTTCCGGCGTGGATACCGGTGGAGGGAGGACATTTGAACTCCTAAGGTGACGGGAGAAATTTATGCCTTTCCGCTGCTATTCAAGCTGAACTAAAGGTTAGTTTTGCTTCCTTTGTGTTTTCTTAACAAACTCATGCCAATTAGATCTTGGTATGAGCTTGAATTTGAGGTTTTCTGAAGAAATTTTTTGAAATTTTCTCTCTCTAGATTCAAACCCTTCTTTCAAATACTACTAAGCATTTAAGATGATACAAATTTGTTATGATATGTGTTTCAAACTATGATATTTTGATCCCAAAAAACAATGGAAAGCTTATATGAATTTGTACTTTGGTTCATTTGATTAAGTTGTAGCTTTTTTTATTTCATTGAACTTTCAAATTTTGTTTTCCTTTTAATTAAGGTTGCAATTTCATATTTTTAGTTGATCCAATTGTATTAGGCATTTTGGAGAATGTAGATACTAAGCATTTAGGATGATACAAATTTTTATGATCTGTGTTTCAAACTATGATGTTTTGATCCCAAAAAACAATAGGAAGCTTATATGAATTTGTACGTTGGTTTATTTGATTAAATTGCAGCTTATTTTATTTCATGAACTTTCAAATTTTGTTTTCCTTTAATTAAGGTTGCAGTTTCAAATTTTAGTTGATCCAAGTTGTAACTCCTTTTTTTATTTTAATCAAGCTATAGTTCATGTTTTTTGTTGATAAAAATTGCAGATTCAAGCTTAATTTGAAGCAAGATGCACTGTTGCTGATTTTTGTTGATTACTATACAACATGTTTCTGCCTAATCTTAAAGTTTTACAAGTAAAAGAATAGGGTCTTACTATGCATCAAACTTGCATGCTTGTAGGACCTATGTATTTGTATCTCTCTTTTATATTTGCAATAACATGTTAAATTTTCAAATAATGGAAATATAACAACTTTTGCAACTTGCAAATTCAAGTAAACCACATTTGAAAACTAAAGCTAAATTTCTTCTTCTTTTTTTTTTTTTTTAATTCAGTACATGGGTTTATTCCATTGTAAAATGGCCAAAACGGCACAAAATAGAACCCTTTAAAAAATCTCCACTTCTGGTACATAAAAGAGTAGAAAAATAACAATAAAAAACCATTAACATAATAGCCTTAAATAATCAAAAAAAAAAAAAGTGAATAGAATCCTAACTTTTTCCCCATTAGATTAGAAAACCCACCTAATAAAAAGTCAATAAAAAAACCATCAACACAGTGCACACAAGAGACACTACACAAGGCCTCTGCCTCTCATGCAACTCAACCATCCTCCTTAACGCTTTTCTCAAACTTTTTTTTCTCTCGGAAGGCTTGAGGTCATGCTAAATAAAGAAGTCACAATCATCCTTTCTGTTGTAGCATCTGTAAAGCGTAGCATCCGTAAAACCTTTAATCAGGTTTATTGATGGTCTAAGTGATTAATATTGCCTCAAAGCTTTCGAGCGTTCTTCTTTTTCGATTGTGAAGAATATTTTGTTAATGTCTTTGATTGCGGTCAAATTTTATTTCCTGCAAATCCTAGAACAAATGCAGTTTCAAATGGCGAATAATAAGTTACATTTGTTTATTTAAATCAAATGGGCTACAAAGTTGAAATTAAATATCTTGTAAACAAAAGTCATGTAGAAATTATTATTTTTAGATCAATATCCCCGTTAATTAATGGATGAAATGTGAGAAAACAATCTTAACTTGTTTCAATTAAATATGTAAAGAAATTCAAATAAATTATATAAATTAAAATCAAACCATTCATCCCATAACTCCCTAGTCCCAAGCTTGAAGGATTACCCTGGAAAATATGAAATGGATCAGAAGTGGGACCATGATAACAGAAGCATGATCGGACGATTCATAACTGATAAGCTGATGGACGCACGTGAATAAAATGTCTGAGCTTCACAGTTCAGATATTTTCGTGTTATTCATTCATTGGCTGCTTCTTTACGCAAAAGGAATTACGTGCACTTTGCTGGTTGCGGTGACCCCTGGGCTGGATCGTTATAATGTCACCACAGCCACTACTTAATTTCCCTCTGAAATCATGTATTTATTTCTAGTTTCCATTTACCCTTTTAATATATTTTACAATTTACAGTTTTTTTAAGGAAAATTAGTTTAGAATAATTACACTTATTTTTTTATTTTAAAAAATATACGCATATTTCTCTTTTTATATATACTTACCTCTTTTTCATTTAATTTTGAACATATACTTACTTTTTTTGTTTTAAAAAAAGAAGAGAAGTGAGTAAACCTTTGAAAATAAAAAAGATATAAATATAATTATATTAAACTTTTAGAGAAATAAATATAGTTTATTTTTTTATTCTGATTTAGAAAATTAAATGAAAAGTTTCATATCGTACTCATTGTCTCGGATAGCTGGATATCAATATGAAAAATATTAAATAAAAATCTTGTTCAAACGGAAAATCCATAAGAGGCTTGCTGTGGGCCAACAATAGAAATAGTAGGCCTTCGGTAGGTTCAATCAAGCTTCAAAGCCCTTATTATCATCAACTCCGTTTGGCTGCCAGCACGAATTTTCCAACGTACCAAAAATGTAGCAAGGCAGGAGATTAATTAGTTTTATATTAAAAAAATAGTAAAGTTAATAATTTCGCCCCTAAAATTATAAAGTGCTAACAAAATGATTCTTAAATTATAAAAATAATTATAATAATTTTTAAATAATATTTTACTTATACAATTTTATCTCTCTATATGTACAATTTCATATTTAAACAATACTACAGAAAGAATAAAATTATATAGACAAACTATTATTTAAGAATTACAAAGTCCATTTTTATAAGTTAGGACCATTTTATTAATGCTTTATAATATCATAAACAAAATTGATTATTTTATACAAAGAAACCCTCCATTCTGTTTGGTTAAACAACAAAGAACCTGATTATTTTCATATGTTAACGTTGAATGAGGCTTAGAACTTATAAAAAATAAATATTCTTTTATAAAAAAAAAAATCGATGACACTCACCTTTTTTTTTTTTTGAGATTTTGTTTAATTATATTCAATTATTTTTTTTAAAATATATATTAAACTTTTTTTTTCATATATAGTCACTTTATTTTTTGCTCTATTTTAACTTACACTTATCTTTCGACTGTAAAACAATAAAATAAATGTATATTTCTAAAAATAAAAGAATATAAATATAATTAAATTACTCTTCCAAAGTGTGAGTATAATTTGCTCTCTATATAAAAGAAAGGTTAAATTATACTTTTTATCCTAACTTTTATTCGAGCTTTAATAATGCTCACTTTTATTTCGATATTAGTTATACCCTCTAATCCTTACATACTTTAAAAAATCAATTATTTTCCAAATGATAAAATCTTATGTGCCTGGACAAGATACTAAGTTATAAAAAGTTGTTTAAGTGAATGAAAAGGAGAGTTTTTAACTCTTTAAATTCAATATTACATCTTCCTCAAATTAGTACACAAAGGCCTCTTTAGTCATAAAAAAACTAGTTTTTTTTTTTTAAATTGTAAAACATTAAAAACACGTTCAAATAATTAAAAATAAAAGAAAATTATTCTCTATTTTTTAATTTTTCATTTTGTAACTTATAACTAAGTAGAAATCAGTTTAAGACAAAATTTCATATTTTATTTACAAAAAATAACTCCAATTTTCTAGTGAAAAAACACGTATTATATAACTTATTTTTTTATAAAAAAAAAATCTAAGTCATAGATTCAATTCCCACTAAAAACATTTTCTTATCAAATGTCAGCCTTTAAAATTTTAACCTAAATATTAATTTTAAAAAAATCATTATAAGATATTTTAAATATAATTTCTATTTTTCTATATAAAAATCAAGAACAAATTTCTCTTAAAAAATTTTCTCTACAACTAAATCAAAATTCCTCCATTTCTATTATGAATTCCCACAATTCGTATGCAATACTGTCGGCAAAAAAGTTTTGATAGAAATGTACCAATATTATTGAACCTCTGTGATGCATACCGATTAATTGAAAGACGCGTTTGGAGTAACAAGAAAGCTGAGACTAACTCGCAGGTCGGCGAGTCAATACCCGAACCACCTGAGAGCGGTTACACACTTATTTTCACCTCCAAGCACCATGATGGATCAAAGTCCCACCCATTGATGCTCCTTCTTCCTCCTTCGCGGTTCGTTCTTGACTCGCAACCCTTCCTTCTGCGACCCTTCTTTCTCAGCCTCCTTTCCTATTCTATGATTATCCTATACAACCATATATCATGAGTACCCCCCGCCCCCCTTTTTGTTTTGGACCAAAAAGAAGAGAAGAAAATTCAGATATAGTTTGAATAAACAGAAGAATTATCACAGCAGTCTGAATCATGCAACTCTATGTGCAGCCTTGATCTTCTGAATGGTGCAGGAAATAAGGTTGCTGACAGTCTCAACGGACTCTACTGTGATTTTTGATGATGGCAGGCTATTCACCAAAATCTGGAAACCCACTGTGAGTAGGCTTCCACCATCTCCGCCGCCGTCCGGCCCGTCATATACAGATCGACAGTCTGGGTGAATCGCAAAGCCGGAAGGCAACAGAGCAACGCATGCAGAATCCCCACCGCTCATAACAACGTTCAAGGATTGCACGTCAACGGGTGCATATACCACCACCGAGCACGAAGCATCGGACCAGGTCTCTTGCAGAATTACCATGTTGTTCTCATTGGCATTAACAGCCTGCAGGAAAAAAAAATAGAAATTCTCGTTTTATTACATTAAGATTAAAGAATTAATATCTAATGGTAGGGGGGGAAAAATGGTACTTACGTTAGCACGAAGGAGAGAAACACAGTCTGCATGTCCTTGTCCCTTGGCAATATGGACCATCTCTTGCATCGGTCCGCCATTGGAGAGGATGTCCCACTCACTTCTCAAGCGTTCATCTCGGAGAAAGTTGAACAGCCTATGCCGTGACACTGGCAACCAGACAGAAGTTGCAGCACTCAGCACAACACCAGGAGGTTCACCGGGGTTATCTATGTTTTGACGAGTCATGACTCTCATGTCGTCGCCCAAGCTCCCAACCTGAACGCTGTTCCAGTTGCGAGCAGACGAAGCACAAACACCGTAACAGAAGCTGTCGGTCATGCGTTGCGCCAGCTTCACCATGCTTTTCCTACCAGGTTGGCCTATGGCTGTTGAGAGAATAGTGTTTCATCAAAATGAAAACTTTATGAAATTTAACAAAGTGAAAGAGTAATAAGGCAGTGACTGACGCATATGATCGTCATTCGGGAGGGAAGGGGATATGAGGATTGCGACGCATTCACATTGCCTTTGGAGGGTGGTGATCCACCTCTGAGCACCAAAGCCGATGCCGGAATTGAGCAGCGGGCGGTAGAGTTGGTGGACAACACTCTCGTCATACTGAGAATGCTCAACCCAAGTAACCTGCAACAGCGTAAATTAAATTACCTTCTGTCGTTATAATGAACTGTACTGGAAAAACTCAACAAACTGTAAAAATTGAAGATTACATATATAGCCCCGTGACATTGTTCCATGAGAAAATGAAAGCTGCTTATTTTTTACTGTGGAGGTACAGACACTGCTACGTTACCTGAGATGAAAAGTGATATGACCAACAATCTATTTTTTCTCCTTCACTTACCAATGAAGTCCACACATTACTGTTTTCTTTTGAGCAAAGCAATTTTCCATTTTACAATATTACAGAACAGGTCTTGAAGGTAAGAAGGAATTTACCTCTTTAAAGCACATATCAATTTCCGTAAAACTGATCAATAAACAGTTTTAGTAAGATAAAGGGTCATAACATGTTCTTTTTGTGCCAGGTTGCCTAAAACATTCCAGAAAACACCCAAAACTTATCATTCCAGGAACAACAGCCCTCCATTACTAAATTACAAAAGATAGGATTTAATAATAGTATAATTTGCAGCCATGAGAGAGAATCATTATTTAGTAAGGAAAGGAATTGAAAACTCCAACTACATAGAAAAATGTTGACATGAAACCCTAAGTTAATATTAAATTAGTATCACAACATAGAAATCTGTTGAGAATATGAAACTTAAGTCAAAAGGATACAGGTGATTAAGTAAATTAAACACTGATTTTGAATTTTTTAATTGGGTAGAAATGACGGTCAGATTATAACAAAGAGAACGGATTATCACATCACCTGGCACCATTAAATTATAACGTAAGACTGGATCCAGGTCAATATTGTCTCATATACAGCAAAAAAGGGATAAATTACACAACCCCCTCCAACTATTCATGATGTGCTCATAGCCCCTTGAACTACGAAAATATGCAGATAACCCCCTTAGACTTTATAAATTGTGCACTTTATCGTTTTTGTTCACTAATTTAACAGAATAAGCTATTTCTCTATCATGTGACTAATTAACACTATGAAATGCATTTTTATCATTCAAATCCAATATTTTCAATGATAAAAGTTGAAGATGTCTATCAACATCAACTTCTCCATTGCAACAAATTTGTTTAAGGATGGATATCTATTTTGTAGTATTAATCAGTTATCTAATAAGAATGAGTTGTTTTGTCAAGTTAAATGAACAAAAAGTTAATATAAGAGATTAAGTGCATGATTTATAAAGTTTAGGTAGGTCTACACATTTCTATAGTTCAGGGATTATACGCACATGGGAAATAATTAAAGGGTTCTATGTAATTTATGCAAAAGGGAACGATATGTCCAAAATGGGAGATAAGAATAGAAGCATCAATTATATTGTTTACGCAACAAAGATTGAAGAATCCAAGATTTCTAGTTTTCACGCACTTATAAATACTATAAGCATCACATATTGAAGATGCAAATACAGAAATGAAATACATTATTACTGAACCATGCAAGCCTTGATTCACTCATCTCTAGGAGTTGCAGTGGAAATATTAAGTAAAGACAATAAGCAATCCCAACTTCGACGTTAGAAAGAAGATTATAACATAATTTAACTAAAGGAAGCATCTTCTCGAGTATAATAATATTAAAAAAGACTTAATGCTTTAAATGATACACGAACACAAGTAAGAAAAGATAGCATACAAAGAAATAAAGAGTAATTAAAATCATTTTAAGCAGTAGTTACCTTGGAGTAACCATTAGGTATATCCTGCACAACACAGCCAGAGGGAAGCCTCCTACAAGTCATCAATGAATTTCCATTGGTAGGATCACGGCCAATGTCAACTGAAACATCAACCACAGCCCATACACCCTCAGCATGCTGCTTGCAGTACCGGACAAATCTCTGTTGACGAACAGGGACCAGCGGTGAAAGCAATTGAAGCTCCCCGTGAATCTTAAGCGCATGATATTAATCAGTACAAAGGCAAGACAAATATTTCAAAGTGAGGATAAACATACAGCCCGGAAACTTACCACTTGTAAAGCCCCATTTCTGCTGGTTCCATCCAAGCCATTTGATATTACATCAACGGTGGCAGTTCGTGCAATTATTGATGGAAACATCTCCGCCCATCGATTCTATCACAAAAGTAATCAAACATGATATTAAAAGCCAAGGTTGTCGAATTGCGAATCAAAAATCAATTTTTTGAATAATCAAATCATGAACCATAAGATTCATAATCAATACTTAATACAATTTAAACTTTTATAACCTGCCAGGAAACTCAATAGACAAGATTGAGTGAATAACAGAATTCGAATTGAGAATGGTAAGATTCATGCAATTTTGGTCATGATTCCATGACAAAATAGATTCACATGGACAATTTGAATCACAAGATGTGTGACTCATATTGAATTGCACAATTCAAATCACAAATTCCTAAGATTCTAATTCAATACTCATTACAGTCACGAACTAAAAAAAAAAAAAAAAAAACAAAGAATCACATTACTTCTACTAAAAGAAACATTGCTTTGATATGCAAGTCAAATGATATAAATATGCACAAGATAAATATAGCATGGAATGCAGAGAGATCAGCAAACAAGAATATAATCTGAAAAACAAAGAAAACAGTCCATCACTCATTGAATCGTGGCTAATTAAGATCACTGTATTTCAAATTTTCAAATATAATTTAAATTTAAGTGCTAGTTTGGCATGGCAGTGAAAGAAACCCCAGGGGGGACAGAAGCTACAACAATTTGTAACTTCCGACTCTATTGGAGTATCTATGCTAATTTTGAAGTTACAAAGCTATACCAAACAAGCCGTAAGAAGTTGGGTGCCATACCACATCCATCAATGTTTCAACCAGAGCCAGACTGTTGGCAATGACTATGCCAGTCTCTCTTGTAGCTTCAGTCACATAACCAGTAGGTTTGGGACCTAAACACGGAGGAAACATCCTTGTGTACTCCTCAAGGTTCAGAACTTCTTTCTCGCCATCTATAGTCTTAATCCAAAGAGGGGAATCTGGCTGAGCCATCTTCACCAATTCATCCATAGCAGTAAATGCAAGATTCACAAGCATAGATCTCTCAAGCTGGATTCCATTCCCCATGAATCCCACTGGCGATCTAATCACAGGCATCGGCAGTGGAGTGGCCATAACTCCATCCCCCAAATCAAGCCCCATTGGCATTGTAGCACTCGAACCACCAATTCCATCCCTTCCAATTGCAAGTTCTAGGCCAGAATTGGGGTTTGGAAGACCAATGGGACCAGCCAAGGATGAAAGTGGTCGGCGTAGAAGCTTGTTTGCCACAGCACATATACGATTCAATTCGTCCTTAAGACGAGCATTTTCAATCCTAAGTTGGTGCTCCTCAAATGAAATTTGTCCAGGAATGGCTGGGCCGCCACAATTGTTACATACCGGGTTTGATATGGCTTCCTTCATTACAGTGTTCTCAGCTCGGAGCTTGTCATTTTCTTGTTTGAGAATTATGTTCTCATGGCGTTCAACATGGGTCTGATTCAAGAAAAGCAATTGAAACTAATCCACAATCAAAGTCACCAAAAATGTATAAATGAAAAAGAATATCGCCACATTCCACTTTACCTTCATCTGGGTTCGTCGATTCTGAAACCAGAACTTGACTTGTTTACTCTCCAAACGAAGCCTCCTGCTGAGTTCCATTCTTTGCTTCTCATCGGGATGAGGACACTCCTTAAAGAAACTAAACCAGTAAAACCCGAAAACCATTAGCAGATAAATCAATCACAATAACAAAATTATTAAAAATAAGTTTAAAAAAAATCATAAATCCATACGATTCGAGCTCTTGAATTTGGTGAGGAGTGTGTCTATGGTACTTCTTCCTCCTTGAACGCTGCCGATCATCACCGGCATCCTGATCATCGCCTGAGCCGCCTTCCATATTGTCACTCCCTGAGCGGCTCTCGTACTCATCTTCCCTTATCTTCCCAATCAAACCAGCATCAAAATTTTCCCCATGGAAATTCATATCCCCAGGGCCTTCCATTTTCCTCTTCTGCAAAGTAGTATGTAGTCTCGTTACCAATAACCAAAAAAGATGGGAAAAAAATGCAAAAATGAAAAATTTTCAGAACATAAACAAATGCAGAGAAAGGGGTAATAGGAGATAAATCATACAGCTGAAAAAGACAAAGCTGGGGATTTTTGCATTGAAGTTGAGATGTGTGAAGAATGAAGAATAGATGGATCAACAATGGAACCACTAGGTAAGAAATGGTTATTTTGTGGTGAATTATCAGCCACAATTCTTGCAACCCCACCGCCACTATTCTCACTACTGCTGATTAAACCTTCAAAACCATGGACCCTTTTGTCTCCCTAGCTATCTCCCAATTTCTCTCTCTCTCTCTCTTCTTCTATCTCATCCTGATTTCCTCAGAAATTGTCATTGTCGCTTTAGCGAATGCAAAGGCACATTTTGTTTTTGATTCCTTACTCTCTCAACATTTTGACCTCAGAATCAGATTGAGCTAAAAGACTGACAATTGAATTTTTTGAATTATAGACAAAACAAACAAAAAGCCATTTTCTTGTCAACGCCCATGCAAGAGAAGCAAGCCTCCAAAACCTGCCCTTTTTCTCTCTCTAGACCGTCCGTTTCAGATAGAGAGAAGGGAAGAGGAGGAACAGGACAAGAAAAGCCCTTTCCCCTCTTTTCTGATCCACAGTTCACCGCACCTTTCCTGATGATTCATTCAAGTACAACCCAAACAAGTGAAAACCCACTAAACAGTGACAAAACAATACACAAAACCCTAATTTTTTCCTACAATTCCTGCACAACTTTTGGCACACTGGACTGATCCTTTGTCAGTATTGAATTTTTTTTTTTTTTGAAAGAGACCAGGAGAGGAGAAGAACCCCAAAAAAGGGTCTCATTCTATCCCAAAGCATGGCAGAGAGAAAATGAATATAAAAAAAAAACAAACTTATATCATATTTTCTGATGTCTGATATACACACTCGCTCACTGACTTCTCGATACCATATCTAAGCAAAAATGACCATAACTTTTGACACTGCCACATTTTATCTCTCTCTTCCTGAGCTATATGAGTGAGTTAGATGCAATATAAACCAACCCAAGTACGGAGAAAATGATACCTTTTATGACAGTAGCAAAGTAAAAGGACTGGCTTGCACAGCCACGAAAGTTATGGATTTTTCAGATCCTTCTCTCTCGTTTTTCTCTCTCTGGGATCTGTGGAAGAGAAAAAGACACACAAACAAATATTTATTTACAAACAGATGTAACTTCATGATTAATAAAAAAATGGATGAGCTGACTTACAAGGACTCGAGAGTAATCAGAAAGTCAATGAATCTCTCTCATTTTTTATTATATATCAATCTGAATTTTCTTACACAAATCATTTTAATCAAGACCATAAACCATTCTGAGTCCGCAGAGCTTCCAATGGTTTATTCCTTCAATCCATGCACAGTTTGATTTCCTTCTCTCCCTTCCTTCCTGTTTCTCGCTCTACCAGCTTTTCTGAATTTTTTTACTTTTAAATGTGACTGTCTGTCCCTCTTGGGTATGCAGAAATAAAAATATAGGCAGGAGAGAGAGAGAGAGAGAGAGAGGGGGGAAAAGAAGTGGGACCCACTTCCAAAACAGGGTTCGTGATGTCCGCCCCAATCCGATTTCGAGTTGTCATTTGCCATTTTCTTGTGCCTGGAGGCTATGATTTCCTGGGTGCGCGTCCATGTTAGGGTGCAAGACAGACTGTATGTTTCCAATGTTAGAATAAAATTCTACATATATGGGGCCACACATGTAAATATTAAAATGTATGGCCATTATTTAATAAGCCTAAATTAAGTG
>JANHAO010024048.1:0-11721 GCA_026873985.1 Saraca asoca
TCTCTCTGAGACATAGGAGAGAGATTATATACGTATATATATGTATAAAAATTTGTTCTCTCTGAGACATAGGAGAGAGATTATACACACACACATTCATACATATTGGAAACTGAATTGTGCCTTTTTTGGGGTAAAAAAAATCCATAATCGGCCTGTTAAGAGACTAAAAGTATAAATCAATCCCTTATCTCAATAATTATTAGTAAAGGATAATCTAAGCAAACTTTTCTATGAATTATCTGGAGGGGTTGGGGCAGAAAAAGAAAGGGTCTGAAATATGTCTGATAGGAAAACATGATCAAGGATCAAAACCCACAACTATCGGAGATTTACAAACAAAGGAAAAATGCTTTTGCCAAGAGTTTGATGCTTTTAGTTTTCTAAGGTTCTTCTTTACACAAGCTTAAGATGCGCACACAGACTCACAGCACCATTGATCTTTCTTTGAGATTCATCAAGAACGTGCTCTATTGGGAGTGTCTGTTTGCGTCTTATCTTCCCCTATTATTAGGTTTTATGGCAAAACCTTGGTAATTTGGGGGCTTCCATCTATGTTTTGGTTAGATGGTGTGAGTTTAGAATTTGCAAAGAGGATTATGATGTTCGTGACATTCCATTGATGGATTTAGCAATAGTCTGTTTGATAGTCTTTCTTGCTTAACTCTAAAGGAAACATTATAATTTCAGAAGGATAAAGGGGTATTGTTTTGACCATATATGCTGATACATGAAAGGATCATTAGCAAAATGCATCTACATTAGTTTAGTAGAACTATAGTTGTTTTAAGTTGTCTGGAAAATCTGATGTTTTAGCATCACTTGTGATACATGTATATAATATGCTCATTGTAATTACTCCTGTATCAACGATGCTGTTTTCCCTTTCAATAATGGAGTTTCAAAATATTTTCAAAGTTTAGCCGGAAAAAAAAAAAAAAAAACCACGATATATGTAAAAGGAAAACTAATTCGAGGTTTTTGAAGGAGTATTGCTTTGACAGCTTGGGTCTGGGGACTGGTTTCAATTCATATGCAGATTCCATAGATTGTGATTCCTGACACCAATGTTTTATATATATCTTTTTTTTCATTTGTTGGACAGAAATCTTTATTTTTTTTTTCTTATTGCAACGACTTTACATTGATATATTAAACTACAAAAATTATTTGTTCCATTCATCCAATAGTAAAGATACTCCACCTACAAGCTGTTGCCCTGATCTTTGGCTTCAATAACTGATGTATCTAACTCTGAATCTGGTTGTCTGTATTTCCTTTTTTCTTAGCAATAAAAGAAAAAAAAAAGGGATTGCTAAGAAAAAAAGGGCAAATGTGTTAGAATTTTTTCCTTATTTGGATTGGAATGAATGACACAGGACATCTGGTAATTTAATTCATAAAGTGCTTGCATAAAGTTTTGACTTTTGAGAAGCTGTTATTATCACAAGTCACTAGCCTTTTGCTTGTTTGGATAGAAATTGAGAGGAAAGAAAAATGTAATAAAAAAAATGGATAGAAAATACTATTTACTCCTGTTTAGTTGTGCAAAGAAAATAGGGGAGAAGAGAAATCTCATGAAAAATAATATGTGGGACTCATTGGAAAAAATTCTCACCAAGGCCAGGCAGAAAATGGGTAGAAAAAGGCTTTTGTTGTCATTTGACAATCCTAGCCCAACAATTGCTATCCGACACGATGCCTCCGACATGATGCTTTTCAAAGATGAACTCTTTTCTTTTTCCTCTTTGTTTCTATGAATTTGTTTCTACTTGAAGTTTCATTTATTTGTGAGTACTATTTGATAGGATTTTGATTTTATTAGGTATAATAGATTTGAGATAATGTGTATCTTTCTGAATCTAAATTTGTGATCGATTTCAATGATGATAAATTGTTTAGTTTCGTAAACAATGTGAGATTACAATATGAGACATACACCAATTTATTGTATTAGCGAAAAAGTTAAGATCTCAAATAGGTAATATCAGAAGCAACAAAACTATAAATTACATGCAATCCTACAAGCTCACTAACATATAAGGCAATAATAAGAGTCCTTGACTCAAGTGGTATTTAATATTTTTTTTGAAGTTTTGTTTTCCTTTACATTCCAAGTTCAGTCTTAGATCCTTGCAGGTATGAGTTTAGTGAATTAGTCATTCTTATTATTAAAAAAAAATGCAAGGCCAAAGGAAAGCAAGTTAAAAAATGTCTTCCCCTTCTCTTACCCCCTGCTTGGAAGGAGGGGAAAAAATAGAGGAAAGAAAATGAAAAAAAAAAAGAAAATAAGAAGAAAATAATTTGTTGCCTTGTTGCTTGGTTGGATAGAAAATAAAAGGAAAGAAAAGGAAAAAAAATTTCCTTTGCTTGTTTCAATAGAAAAGTGAGAGGAAAAAAAAACTATTTTCACTTCTATTAATAATTTTATCCTCTAAGTAAATAATTTTGTTTTATGAAACCTTACGTTAATTTGTTACAATAACTGAATCACATGCTGGACTACAATAAACAAGAATGCTTTCAATGCTTCTAATATTACCTATTAGTATAATATATCAGCTAACTCTAGTTCTAACAGTTTCAAGAGGGGGGACCATGAAAAACCCATTCATAAAACCTTTTATCATATTGATAAAGAAATAATACCCTGTATGATAAGAACTAAAAATTGAACACACCAATTATATGTTGTTTGAGAACTAGACGATGAATCTGGGCCTTTATCTTAACAGCAACAAGAAAATGACAACCACCAACTAAAGGATCTAGAAAAGTAACCATGCCCTACTAAATCAGTCCATATCCTATCCTTCCACAAGTTATAATTTAGATTTACAACACATACATCACATTCAAAAATAGGTTTCAAACTATGTCAAGTTCAACCTCTAATAAAGACACTTATACAAGCTACTACCTTATCACACTTATAAGCTATTGTTCAACCATACAAACGCATGATATCAGGAGGCAATTCAGCAAATAAGCATCTAATCTACCATTCAACTTGAACTATTATCAAACATAACCAGCTTCTGACATTAATTGATATAATATCACAAACCGCATTGAGCGTGGAATCTTATAGAACTCACGTTTTGCTTTCTCATTTTGACATAAAAATTGATAACACTTCATTCAAGTTTTCGATAATATGTTTAGTGCATCCAGTTCAGCCTACACATCTTCCTCACTATAAAAATGGGATCTTCTTTGCTTAAGAATTGTGAGACCTCTTTGTGCAATTTTAGCTTGTCTTTTAGCGAAAGTTGCTTGTCTTTTAAGAATTGTAATGGATCTATCATAAGAATAGTTTGCCTCTTTTAGCACATCGATTAAATCCTTAATTCCTATAGTCATTTTTCCAATTTGGGTTTCAAGAATATCAACCATAGGCATTTTGCGCTTGGAATCTTTGGAGGAAGAAGTTCCATGACTATAATTGGAGTTACCATATGATAGACTAAAAGCATCCATGTTTTCAGCCAAAGGAGTATCATTTCCCAAGTTTAAATTAGGTTCAAACATGTCAATACCTTTAAAAGAGTCATTAAGGTTGATTCTTTCCTTCTCCCACCAATTAAGCATGTCAACAGCATGTTTACCAATTGTTCTATCTATAGCATAGAGATCATAGAGCTTGTTATAATACTTAACTTTTGTCTGCATCCACTTTGCAGCTTCAGGCTTAGCCTACATAATACATGACAATGGATAGATTTAATTACCCATTCATCTCAAATGTCTAGTCTAGGTTAGCCTATGTTACCTATGTAAGTAATTGACTAAGACATGTCTATAAATCTTCTAAGATATTCCTATGAAATAAAGGCAATTATTACCTAAAACATGCAAATGTATTTAGACTGTGATAAGTTGTTTAGAATAAGTACTATTTGCACTATGCACAATTCTGATTTTACTTTATCTTCTTAAAAAAAGTATTATATGCTATGCATAACGGCAACTGTCATATGATTTTTTTTTCTTTATTATAAGCACAAATTACCTCACATATCTCCTTCCAAACATGTGACTCTACATCAAATAGTAGCGTGACCAAATCCTAAATAATTTCATTCCAAGCATTAAAAAGATCATAACACTTCCCAAAGTCATCTTTCAATGTCTTCAACCTATTTTTTATGTGCTCTTTTCTAATACTTGGTCCAAATGCAGCTTGTAGAGTATTAACTATATCGTTGTACCCTGTTGTACATAATTACCCGTCAATGAAATTTTCCTTTGCACGTTGCTCTGGCATGGAATCAACTAAACAAGTGTCCATTTCTTCAATCCATCTTAAAGTTTCCTTTGTTGTTGTTTTAGCTTCAATTGTTGTTCTCTGTATCTTTTGCATCTTCTAATCTACATAGTAACAAGCATTAATTCTTTAAAGTAACAAGATCAAATATAAATTGTAACATTAACAGTTTTTTAACAAGAACACATTAAACAAACATTCAATTAAAAAAGGTTTTATATCAGAAAAGTCATACAAAGTCACATAATACATAAGATTATTATGCTCATGAATTTTGTTTATAATCAGTCCACATATGGGTTGTTATATTGTCCCTTAACAGTACACCTTCCTTATAGTCCTCATCTTGATTTTGTATGACATAGTTATCCATAATAAGTGTTGAAAATTGCAACAATTCTTTATCAACTTCATCAATTAAGCTCTCATCAGAATCCTCCCTCATTAAAAAATTATGAAGTATACAATAGGCTATGACAATCTTAGTCATAGTTTGAAAGGAATAATGTGGTTTGGTTCCGCTAGTTATTGTTGGAAATCTCTTCTTCAAAACTCCAAATTCCCTTTCAATAACATTACGCAATGAAGCATGGCGAAGGTTCAATAATTCTTTTGCATTTTGTGGCACATGATTGGAATACTCCTTTAGATGATAGCTTATACCTCTATACAGTGTCAGTAAACCATTTTTCAACTAAAATCTGACATCCCCAAGATAGAATTTTCCTGTATGAATACAAGAAATAGACCTATAAAATGTGAAAAAAAATATGAAAAATGCACATAAGTTTCAAAATTTACTTCGGATAAGCTTTAACTTATCTTCCCTATTCAACGCATTCTTTAGCACTTTCGAATTAGGTGTAGTTCCTTCCTAGTCAACAAGAAGATATGTGAAATTTATACCAAAGTCACAAGCTATTAAGACATTTTAGGTGGGCCAATGTTTTCTTCCTCTGAATTGAGCAGCTAATTCTCTCGATACCTTGACATGAATATGTGTTTCATCTACAGCTCCAATGCAATCCTAGGCCAACAAACTTAGATTTCAATATCTATATTGCATTAGCTTTCAACTATAATCGAGCAAGGAGCTCACCAAAAAGTAAGGATAGTATTTAATACTATGAAGTATTTATGGTGGGACATAGGATCCGAAAGGTTGCATTAGAAATTTCTTCTCAAGTGAAATAATAGCTCGCAAGATGCTATGAAAATGCTAGCTAATTGTCTCTCCAGAACAATGGAAGAAAAAAGACATGGTTCGATGTTTGACATCGTGTGCTAAGGTACAAAGAAATCTCCCTACTTGCTCCTCAACTGTAGTCTTAACAGAATCCTTTGCTCTACTAGTTTCTTGTAGTTTCTCACACAAGTGAAGAAATGCACAAAGGCCCCATATGTATGATACCATGGCTATTTTCTGATTGTAATAGTTGTTGCATTAATTCTTGCCACATTCAATCTCTTCTTGCGCTCCCATTACCAATGGGTTTGTGGACATTTTGTGAAAGTAGTTGTACTAAATGCAACACATGCACAATGTAACATATAACTTGTAACACACAAACTAAATGACGCCTTTCCTAATCCATCCTCAATTGAGTAAAAAAAAAATTATCTTCAATTGTCATTCCAAAATTAGTTATTTGTTTCACGTGATATTCATCATCGTATATATCATTCAAACTCTTATCCACAGAGAACCTATTGCTACCTTGGTTGTCCATCTAATAAGCATAGACTATGCAATAAAAACATAAAATTTATGTACTATGAAATCAACTTATAAGCTAAAAGCTTACAATGTGAGAGCAACTTATTCTATCATGAAAGCAATTACTCAATCCAATCACGAAAGTGGATGCAGAAATATATTTTCACATTGTCCTAATTATGAAGTTAATATTCAATTAAAATAGTTATAACTTAACCTTCCCAAAACTTGCTTAGTTTAATAGCTGGTTCTAGCCTTTAATGTGCAGTTCAATACAATGGAGAAATGCTTGATTGTTATTAACTATATCTTTACTGTTATACTATTTTTTTCTGTTCAGATAGAAGAGTCAGCTCAGCATCCTCTGCAGATTATACAGAAAATATATTTAGACAATGAAAGGCATGTTTAAACTTCCAAAGCTTGTGTCAATTCTAAATATTATGACATATTCGACTTATAACACACAAAGCAGAAACAAATTATCAACGACAAATAGAAAGGATTCAGGAAATGACATTCCATTTCTAGTTTGTTCTTGATACATGTACAATATCCCTCTGTCAAAAATAATAAAAGAAAGTTTAAAGAAAAGTTGTAGGCAAAATGTTGAAAGTTGAAATCTTCTTTGTAAGTTTATTGGGAAAATATTGAATCCAAATAAAATATTTGTTGACGTCGGATTTTGGTAATGGTCCAAACTCCGGCCAACGGGGGGATTCTTCGCGATCTCTGACCTTTATCCGTTTCAAGCACAGTAAAAATAGTAAGATAAATAGAAAAGAAAGGAAGAGCAAAGAAAAGACACAGGATTTAACTTGGTTCGGTCAAATCCGAATATCACTGGACCCTACATCCACGGTAGCGTGCTACTGAGACAATATTTGTACAATGTTATAATGTTTTGTCTCTATTTTGGCAAAGTTTCGACATAGTCCGACCTCTTCTCCTGCAAAGGGGCTCCTTCCTCGTATTTATAGAAAAGGAGAGGATACAATAGGAATTACATATGCAGTAAATCTATTACATCAACATTTAATATATAAGACAGAATATACAGACTAAATCTCCTTTTTCGGCTACTGTAGATTGTCTTCTACAGGCGGGCCCCATTCAATCGTTAGGACAAAGAATGACTAAGTCTTCTATCTGGCGAGTACGGGTCACTTGTCGCACTCTGTTTGTCGAATCGTATAATCTAGGGTTACGCTCATTGTTCTATATGGGAATGTCAAACTCGCTCGGGCGGGTTGCGAGTGCGAGCTGAAGACGTCACCTCACGGTGCAGGCTGAAGAATATAGTGATTCGGGCACTGTTTGAGCCGATCTTATATTGCTCTTTAGACTTCTCGCATGTCCATTAGGTACAAACAGATTTCTTCATATAACAATATTGAACTAAAATTTCTTCTATAAGGGATTCTGCTTAAGCAAAGTTGTGCCTTAAAGGAAAACATATAAGAGAAACATAGAAGGCAAGCCAATTTGATGTCATTACAATGTTTTATCAATCCCAAACGAAAAAGGCCAAAACAAGATGCTAGACCACAAAACAAGCAAGAATCATTGCATATCTAGATGAAAACTTACTTAGAAGCTTGCTCATAACTGAATAACATCACTACAAAATTAAGGACAATTCAAGCACAATTGGTACCATTCCCTTTGAACAATCTACGAAAGCCTCCTGTTCTCCATATGTATTTCAAACCTTGAACTGTTCCATTATATTTTATGTTACGAGGATTCTAGACTTGCATATGGCAAAGCCCAAAGAATTATCACATGCATGACACATCCATACACACACACACAACTCTAATCAGTAGAGTGTATTTCTATGCCTGCATACAAGGGTAAAAAATGATAGCTACATCCAATCAAATTTAAACAATTGAGACAACTAACCTATAGTAAAATTTTCAACCTCTCTAGTGGAGTAACTGCTATTTGTGACCTGTGTAGTGTGAAAGCTTTCAAGTCAGTTAGATTTTCAACCTCTCCAATGGGGCCATTGTTGTTCGTGACCTATGTAGTGTGAAAGCTTTCAAGTCAGTTAAAACTCAAGAAGTCAAGATAATATTGCATATATTTAATAGACATAAAAAGAATTTATGAATCATTAGTAAATCTACCTTGCCTGCCTTGCAATATAGAATGTAGAGTTAACTATCATGGTCAACAGATCAAAAGACAACACACTTCATTGTTTATGAAGTAGAAGAAGAGAGTATCAGATAAAGAAAAGTGATGAAAACATTAGACAAATTCTTCAACTTTTGAAAGAAGACATAATAATAATATGATGCTAAGTTTAGAAGAACACCTTGCTTTCTTAGTAACAAAGTAGGAATGATTCCTCTACCTTTCCCCGTCACCTCGAACCCTCCAACCTACATGCATACAATCAATTTAATCTAAAGGACGCTTATCAGGTGAAAAGAGAATCAACTCATTATGTTTGACAACTTCACCAGTGACCAGCAATAACATTATCATATAGATCAATTTCCTAAATTTCATCAATTGTAAAGGTACAATTAACATTCCTCTTGCTACTAAGCTTACGCCTCATATTATTAAACAAACTACTATTCTCTCTAAAAGGTAATGCTTCTTTCTTCTCGGATAATGAAACATCAAACTTTAATTAATCCCCTGGCCTACCCTTCCTTGCCATAGGTTCTTAGACAGATTAGCTCAATCATGAAATTAATAGGACAAAAAAATTAAATAAAAAATTTTCTAATTAAGGATTATTGGTATTATTTTCAATATAATCATGTCAAAAAAAATTATTTCATTGACAAAAAAAACACATCACACAACACAGATACATTTTCCCATGTAATCTCTTGATTTCTACTTGATAAATTACATTCAAGAAATATAAACTTCCTTCTATGACTCAACCGACAACCAACAACTTGCAAATGCTTATAACGGCATAACTAGTAGCCTTCACTCCTTCCCTCGTAAGCTTTGCTTCCTCCGCCAGATTGACAATCTTCATCATTGCAGATTCGCTTATGTTCACATCCTCCGAAGCCATCAAAACCCTAACCTCGAGAAAAAAAATGAAAGGAACAAATTTTGTCACAGGAACTCTAGCTACCAAGTTCTTCAGAGATTGAGATCTCAACTTTTCCACCAATACAATAAATCAATATATTTCTCAGATTGTAATTTTACAGTGTTTACGAAACCAAACAATTCATCGTCATTGAAACCAATCACAGATTTAGATTCATAAATACACACATTGTCTCAGATCTATTATATCCAATAAAATCAAAACCCTATCAAACAATAGTCACAAATAAACGAAACTTCAAGCAGAAACAAATTCATAGAAACAAGGAAGAAAAAGAAAAGAGTTCACCTTTCGAAAGCACCATGCCAGAGGCACCATGCCGGATAGCAGTCGTTGGGCTAAAATTATCAAATGGCAACAAAAGCTTTTTTCCACCCATTTTCTACCGACCTTGGTGAGAATTTTTTCTGATGGGTCCCACAAATTATTTTTTATGGATTTTCTCTTCTCTCATATTTTCTTTGCACAACCAAATAGGTGTAAACAATATTTTCTATCCATTTTTTCTATTACATCCTTCTTTCCTCTCAATTTTTACACAAGCAAGCAAAAAGTTCAGAAAATTTTTTTACGCAAACAAGCAAAAAGTTAAGAAAGGGAGAGTGTGATTTTAGAAAAAAAGATAGATATAATTTTTTTTTTAGTGTAGAAATGGTGGGTTAAAAAAATTGTATTATTAAGATAAAAATTATATATTTATCTTTTAAAAAAAATAATAGAAAAGGAGATGGAGAGAATTTAGATCTAATAGTTAGACGAAAAATTAGACTCTTAAATAGTTAATTTGTCAAACTTTGTTACGACAATAAAAATTCTGAGGGCTATGTGCTTAAAAATCTTTGTACTAGTTTTCATGAAAAAAATAGTGTTATGAGAATTTTTTATAACTTCCATGAAAAGTTAAAGTTATCGATTAAAATTTGAAACTTCTAAGAATTTTTGTGATATTTCATAGTGCCGAAGATCGCTGAAATAAAATTTATTTTTAGTATTTTAAATTTTAATCATGTAATACTATTTTTTGTTAAGATATATTTTTTATGAACAAATTTTTATGGGCTATTCGCCACCTTATGAAAATATTTATTTCATGTTAAAAATAAAATGGCATTTGAAAAATAAAATATTAGATGAAATCATACGGGAATACTATTTTGTTTTAAAATAATTATGTACTAATTTTATTTTATTTTTTTACTATAATTTTTCTTTAGAGAAATGTGGTGGATTTATCTTTAATTAATTTCTTACAAATTAAATGCCCTATCGACGAGAACCGTCAGAGATGCGGCCTCCATGCCCGGTGAGCTTCTGTCTATCTCATTCGGCCAAAGCTTCTCGTTTTGAAGCCACAAAGTGACAATAGTGGCAACGGCTCCTTCTCCGGAAAGCTCCTCTCCAGAAACTTATAATCCCTTTTTTTTCCTCATTGTAAGTTTCAGGGGCACACCTACTCACTCTCCAGAAAGCTGTTTTTTTTTTTTTTGGCTGTTCATTCAAGCTTCCAATCGTACCGAACTTGTGATGATCAACATGCGAAAACTTAGGTTAACTTTTTCTCTCAAATGGGCAATTTCCAATTTTTCTGGACCTCACATCGGGTCGCTAGAAACCACGCTTCGACCGCCTTTGTTGTTCCACATTGCCCAGAACCCTAGATTTTATAGAACGAAGAGGGCAGAACAATCTTCACATTGTAAAGTTCTTGATGCAAATTTGACTGCTAACAAGAAAAGTGCTGCCAGAATCTCTCGCTCTACCAAACAAGCAGCTCAAGCTGTGTTACTGGAATATTTCCATTCTACTCGAAGCTTGCAGTTCTTGGATGCTGATAACATGTGTAAGAATTCGCCTTGTTTTCTGGAAGAGCTGTTAAAGAAAGTTCCGAAGGAAGGTGATATCAGAGAATCAATTTCCAGGTATTTGCGTTACCATCCTATCAATGAATTTGAACCCTTTTTCGAGAGCCTGGGTATGAAACCTTCTGAATACGTGTCTCTTATTCCGGCAGATATGATGTTTTTAAGTGACGATGAACTGATGCTAGAGAACTATCATGTACTGTGTAACTATGGGATTCCCCAAAATAAGATGGGCAAGATTTTTAAGGAAGCAACCGAAGTATTTCACTATGACCCCGGGGTTTTGTCATCAAAGCTCCAAAGCTATGAAGAACTGGGTCTTCGCCAGTCTATTTTAATAAAAGTTATTGCTTCTAGTCCATGCCTTTTAATTGGGGATATTAACCTAGATTTTGTCAAGTTTATAGAGAAATTGAAGAATTTTATAAAGGATATCGATTGGATTGAGGGACATTTGTTGGATGAGGCTTCTTATAATTGGCGCCAGATGCTTGAGCTTTTGTGTTTCTTTGGCAAGATTTTAAGTGATGAACAGTTATCTGAAATGATCAGCCAACACCCTGGCTTACTTTTTGAAGAGTCGGGAGGAAGGACATTCTCCCTGATTAGCTTCTTATTAAAATTTGAATTGTCAATGAACCAGATATCTGTCCTATTTTTTAAGTTCCCACAAATTCAAATTGGAAAATTTCTTTGGAATTTGAGGAATTGTTTTCTGTTACTTACCGAAATTGAAATGGAGGCAGCAGAGGTTGGCAAAATTTTCCGTTCTCATTCCTTA
>JANHAO010024049.1:0-11726 GCA_026873985.1 Saraca asoca
AAGTGATTATCAAGATCTCAATAACCATATCAATATCTAAATCAAATGAATCCATTTAAGTCAGATATTACAATAAAAATAGAGAAGAAAAAGAAAAGAAGTGACCAGTAATTAGATGCCAAATGAAAGAATAAGATCTCCACATTTATCTTCAAGTGTTAACCCTTGGATGGTTACAAAGTTAGCCATTCATGAAGGCTAAAAAATACAAAAAAGAGGGAGTAAAATCTTGCTCTCTACCTCCCACAAAAAAACACATTAAAAACTAAGCTACAAACTAAACTCAGAAGCCAAAACAAAAGGGTCTTGCCCCTGGTAAAAGGAGAAGGCAACATGCTAGTTAGGTAGGTAGGCGTGATGGCTAGTCTGGATGGTAGCCTCTACCATTATATGTTAGGGGCTCAATGTAGACTGATTTCCCTCCTTTTCCTGCTCTCTTTTGGGTCTCCAGCTGGCTAGTTGTGGATTGGAGCAAAGGGTGTTGTATTGGGCTCGAGCTCATGTCAATAGGAACCTTGAAAGTCCAATTTTGTATCAGCCCATTTTATCAGCATTTTGCCCTTCATTTGCAGCTTAGTTTTGACACCTAATTTGATCTTTTTAGCTCAGGAAGTCTTCAAAGGAATTGTGGCTTTATGTGTCAGCTTCCATTTGGGCTTTATTTTACCTTATTTGGATCTTTACAACTCAAGTTATGGCTCAGAGATCAAGGTGCCAGAATAGTACTGAGATAGTATTCTGAATCTAATTTGAGCTCCAATTTTGGATAGCCAATTGTGTGATTCAGTTTTTGCAGTATAGATGAAAGTTGTAGATCTATCTCTTAAATTTCCTACAAGATAAGAATCACATTAATTGGATAAGTGTAACTCTAGATATAACCAAATTACAGAAACTACTTAAAATGACTAATTATGCAAAATTTTGTAAAATGAATCCAATTGATATTAAATCACAAATGCACACTAACACAGCTGGAAACAAGCAATTTTGGACCTTAAAATGCTAAGTATGAGGGCAAATAAATGTGTTAAATATTTTGTTATCACTCATGTGTGGATACTGTAGAGACACAGATTTGTCATTCTATATTGGTGATTTCTACATCCAGCCGCAGCATCCCATCCAACCGCAGCATCAAGAAGATGAAATCTGTGTTGTTGTATTCAACTGCAACATCACATCCAAACACAACACCAAGGGAATAGATTCTAGTGTTGCTGATTTTGCATCAAACCACTGATCTGTGTTGCTACATTTTGCATAAACACAAAGTAATAAGATATTTTTCTAGACCAACTGATTTATATTTTGTACATAGATCCTTGGTGGGTTTCAAAATTTTTTAAATTTTCGTTGTGCTTGCTACATCGAAACCCAACACTTGCTTCATAAATCTAATTTTTAATTCATACATAATTCATTAAAACACACAAATCACAACAGTTCAATGATCATGTCCACATGCAATCAACTAGCTAGCTCATTACACAAACAATTATTTCCTCATTCAAGAGGCCATTCCAAGTTTTAATTTATTTTTATCAGTTTCTTGAAAAATCTTTCAAGGATCCTTACTTGTTAATTCACACACATATTCAATTCTATGATATCATTCCATTAACTAATCATTCAACTCACACAATTCCATATTTCAAAGGCATTCCAAATGAAACGTGTGCATAATTACCATTCATTTACACTTGTTCATGTAAACATTAGAACTTAATATGTAGTCTCAAGAGAAATACATATAACATTTAATCAAATATCATCACCAAAGATAATTAAACTCTCGTTTTTATGTACTAGTTCAATAAATAAACACTTAGGGGGGAAAATGAGTTATTTACTCACAAGGTTACCACTTAATCACCTTCCAAAAATCATTCCAATTATTTTCAAATGTTGTTTTAACACTTAACAATTAGCCTAAACTAATCTTTACCCAAAAACCATGCCACTTTCTCATTTATCTTCAATCCCCATTCTCTCATGTCAGCACCTTTACTTATTTCTACTTTTGACTAGGTGTATCATCTCCCATTCATACTTAATATAAATGCATTTTGGAATGCCCAACATAATATTCAAAAGGCCACAATCCAAAGGTTTCATTAAGAGTCTCTTAATGCATATATATATATATATATATATATCTCAGCACAAATATGAAATAACATATATGCAAATATTGAGTGAGTAAGCAACTCACTTACCTCAAATGTTGCTATGATCCCACCAAGTTGAACCTCCAAGCTGCTCAGCCAAACAGGGCAATAGCTTGCTGTAGTGAGGCGTTTGGCCTCAACTTTCTGCCACACAATCCCATTCCCATTTTTGCTCATTTTCAAAGTCTTGTACTCAAAAGCGCCTCTTGATAAACCACTTTTCCAAGGAGGAAAATCAAGATACCCACCCACATTTGATTCCGACATTGGTAGCATTATTATGCAAGATAGGAACAGTGTGGGGTCTCCGATGGGAAATAAAGAGAGCCTTCATTAGATCAAGCATTCAATATCCCTTCGTAATCCAACTTTAATGACAACACCCGAAACGCCGTCGTATTACCACTACCCTTCCTTCTCTCCTCATCAAATCATGACAATGGCTCCCAATCCATCACACTCACAACAGCACCACCGGAAACCGTAGTAATACTTGTAACCTCCAAATAACACACCCACCTCTCTTCACTCTCATCCCTCTCCTTCTCATCGCCTTTCGTACAAGCCCGCTCCCGTTGTCGCCGTCCCACATATAACACGCCATCGACGGCGGTGAGAACAAGTCCTCCTTCGATGTTATCGTCATCCGCGTTGTTGCTGTAGTAGTGGTCGTGGAGTGGTCGCCTTCGAGGAGGCTGTTGAGGGTGGCGCCAGCGTCAGAGCTGGAGAGGAGAGTGACTTCATTTTCGTCCTGTATGTTGTTGTCTCTGTCTTCCGCCAAGTTTTCTGGATGTAGAGGAAAGAAGTTGTGCTGTTGCTACTGTTCGTTTTGATACTTCATTCATTTGGATTGGTTCTTCTTCTGTTCAGAGGAATTTGCAGAAAGTTGGAGACTGAGACTGTGGAACTTGCGTTTTCTAGGTATAAGACGTCGCGTGGGTGTGATTAGAGAATCTGTGGGTGCTTTTGTTGAAGTCATCGTGTCTTTGGATTAAGAATCTGAAGGTGGTGGGCTGTTCTTCTTGCACATCTCTCACCTACCGACCCACAAAGACAACGAACATATGAAATTTTCTCTGTGTGCACGTTGGATTTTCTCTCACTTACTAGAGACAAAAAGGAGGAAAAGTCGAAGAAGAAGAAGAAGCAGAATGAGGGGCTCTGCAGTGCGAAACGAAAGATAAAAGAAAAGCGGGTTTGTTTGACTTCTTTGTTTTAAAAAAAAAATAACAATGACGACGCGTGCCCAATCAGCTTTTGAAAGAAAACAAAAACAAACGTTTTTTTTTAAAGCATGTACTTTTCATCATTTAGACATGATTTATAGATATATATACGTGGCTCCACCAATAAAAATATATTAAACACTTTTGGACTTTTTTGACAAAATATAATGCAGCAATCAATATAATACTTAAGACTATAATAATACATATACATATATTTATAATTTTAGATTCTAGACTATAAAAGCTGTAACATTTTTAATATACACTTGGGACTTAAACAATTAAAGTGAAATAGAAAATATAATTGATAAATTATAGCAAATCCAATTGAATACAAATTTTAATAACATCTAATAACACTTATACTACAAAACTCCACAAAAGGTGAAAGAATTATTTATTCACTATTCAAAATACTGAATACTTTAAACTTTTTTAATAATTATGAACAATTTATTTGTTAAACTTATCTTATTTAATTTATTTTTGCCAATACTATGAAACTTTAAATTGTCACATAAACTTATATTAAAATATCTTTAAATTTATTTGGTAGATATTATATTCACAGATAACAGGTGTCACAAATAGTTATCTAGACCTCTTGGTTCAAGTAGTATTGAATGTTTCTCATAGACTGTTTTTTTTTTATTCCTAATTTTATTTCAATTTTTTTATATGAATATAGTGATTTAATCATTTCTATTATTAAAAGAGAGAGAGAGAGAGAGAGAGAGAGAGAGAGATCCAAAAATTTGATCTAGTAATGCTTCCACAACTCTAGAGGATGCATACAAAACAATAAAAGCATGATTAAACGAAATGCAGGTGCCGGAAGAAAATTAGAGGAACTTTTGAGCATGGAGTACTAAAACTCCATTCCATGTAATTTGTGTTTCACAAATATAAAAAAAACTGTGATAGAAATACATGGAATATAAATCCCTTCGTTGAAGATATGATGCAAGAGTTTACTACTACGTGCTAGCTAGCTAGCCCTAGTGCACTAGCAATATAAATACTCTCTAAACTTGTATAGTGGTTGCTCCCATGTTGGTAATGACTCTAATAATTTCCCTCCAAATGGACTAAACTGGTTCAGTGACTGCTCTAATGTTGTCATTGTTTCCAATAATTCCCTTTTGAATCTTGTAAACATATGAAACTGCATCCTTGGCAAAGTGTTTAAGGTTTTGGACTACTTTGAAAATCCAATTACGGGTAACATGAACAAACATGGTGGATACAACTATCCAAGTGACAAAGACAAATGGTTCAAAAGAAGGTGGAACCAAGACTGATATAAGTGCAGCAGAAGCCAAAGATCCAGAAACATAACCAACTTGGTCACAGATATTTCTAAAGCTTCCAGAACCTCTGAGCCAAGATTTGACATAGTAACCAAGTGCAATGCAGTAGAACAATAAAGCGAATAGGAAAGTCCACATGTTGATTGGGTGTGTCTCGAAAGGCGATGGATCATGAAAGTGCAACTCAAGGAGATTAAGCTGCAATGGAAGAACAAATATAAAAACCACGTACCATGGACTTGAGCTGCAGAACCATAATAATAAGAGAAAAATGTTATTGCATTAATCGGAGTTATGCATACAAAGCAAAATAATAGAGGTACTTGTATATTTCATATGTGTTGATTCTAAAATTTTGTATAGTTTAAAATTTTAATTTTAATTTTAATTTTCTAAAAATATTAGGATTAGATCTAACCACTCTTGTATTAAATAGGCTTTTTTTTTTTTGCATTTTTCTCAAATAATTATGAATAATAATACAAACGAAAATGCCAATAATCTTCTACCCGCCATCCAGTTTGTCTAGCATTTTCAACCACATTGTATGATACGTTTCTAGAGATATACAAACAAGTAGTCAACTTTTTTTTTTTTTTAAAAAAAAAGGGTGAGGCTAGAAAAATATGGTAGCTCTCTCAAGCATAATTTTATTCATTAAAATTTTTCTATACATCCTAACCTAATTGTAAACAATGGCGGCTGAATGAATGTGTGGATTTATACGTTGGTACGTACTAAATTTGTTCTATTAATCTAAACAAATTTGCACTAATTTTGAATTATAACCTATTTGTCTTAATTTTGGTTCAAAATTGATTTTGATCTTAAATATAATTTGATAAATTTAAATAAATTTATTTTAAATTTTAGATAGTGAATAAAAGAGAACCAGAGAAATTAGGAAAATATAGTACAAATGAAAGCTAATTACATGAAAACAAACTTTTGTAGAACTATTTTGAACTTACTTTTACTTAAAAATTAGATTAAAGTCAAATGTTGAGAGATATTATCAAATATTCTGAATGAAAAATTATTTACTCTTCAATCCCGTGGTTAATAACTTGTCTTTATGTATTTTTTTAATAAAACTGATGACATAGAAATTAAAAATTTGATGTAACACCCTTAAATATTTATGTGATACTATATATTTAACCTACCACTTAACTTTAATAAAAAAAACAAGAATTTAAAATAATCATTTTAATTACTCTTTTTTTTATCAATTTATACAGTATTATTTTAATTTACATAAGCATTTGCTCTTATGTAATTCATGTTTGGTTTCTCCGCAAACATAAAAGAATATCACATTAGATTTTGAACTTCTATATCATCACTTTAGTTAAAAAAGTGTAAGGTACTTAAATATAAAAACTTACTTGAAAGAAATTAAATTTGTCAACAATGAAATTGAAAATAAAAATTAAGTAGAAACTAAAATGAAGAGGCTTACATATGTGAAAAATTAAAATAGTGTTTTACTCAATAAGCTATTTGCTCTGCTAATGAACTTTAGGCCTAATGCTTCACAAAAAATAAAAATAAAAATAAATAATAATAATAATAATAATAATAATCTTTTAGGAAACATTTGGTTCAACCTATAAAAATGAAAAGCAAATGGAATCAAATAAGAAAGAGTAAGGGCAATGGTAATTTTTTTTTTTAATATGTTTGGTTTATTGAAAAAATGGAATTACATTGTTTATGATTCATTTTTCTGCTTTTTGGTTAAGTGGTAGTCAAAAGCAATAGATAATGATCAATGATAATAGGTGGTAGTAGATGATAGTCAATAATAATAGATAGTGATAAGTGATGGTCAATGGTGACATGTAGTGATGGTCAGTAGTTAAAGGTAGTACATGGTGGTAGTTAGTGGTCAACGACAAAAAGTAGTGATGGACAAAAGTCAATGATAATAGATATTGGTGGACAGTGGTTAACGATAATAAATAATGGTCGATAATGGTCAGCTGTTGATGATGCTCAATGACAAAATGTGGTAGTGGGTAATAGTTAATAGCAAACGATGATAGTAAACAGTGGCTAATGGTGATGATATTAATGGATGGTGATCAACGGCAGAAGATGGTAGTGAGCAGTGGTCAATGGTAGTGGCGGTGATGCTAGTGGGTAGTGGTCAACAACAAAAGATAGTAGTAGGTAGCAGTCAATGATGATAGTAATGATGGGTGGTGGTGGTGAGTGATGGTTAATGCCGGTAATATTGATGGATAGTGGTCAATAACGGAATGTAGTAGTGAGTAGTGGATAATGAAGGTAATAGTAATAGGTGGTAATTAATGGTGATAGGTGGAGGTGGATGATAGTCAATGATAATAGTGATAGTCAACAATGAAAGGTAATAGTTAATAGTGATAGTAGTGATGAGCGATAGTTAATAATGAAAGGTGGTAGCGAGTGAATGTCAATGATGGTAGTAGTGGTAGATGGTAGCTAATAACAGAAGGTAATGGTAAGTAATAATTAATATTAATTTTTAATGGTGAGAGCTTCATAAAATAAGAAAAGAAAAAAAATAAGAGATTTTTTTTTCAAAAGATAATATAATATGATACTTTAGATGAAGAAATGATTTCAAATGGAAAAATTTATTAAAGTCAAATAACTATAATAGAATTTATTACATGTGAACTAAACACTCAACAAGTGAATGAATTTTTTCGATTCTATTACCTACTATATAAAATTCTCCACTCAAACGCTTCCTTAACTTCTCATATTAAAGGATCAAACAAAGCCTATTGGCCCATCAACTTTAAGAATTGATTAGCATTTTTGAAAAGAAAACAAGTAAGGAATTGATACAAATAATCTACAAATTTTAATGGATCAAAGAATGAATAACTCACATTTATTAAATATAAGTTTAAACACTATATTAAATACACAAAAAAGTCAACAATTAAAGGGCCTAAAAGTTAATATATTTTTTCCTTTTAACCACCACAAGCAGAAAAGAGGCACGTGTTTCTGTGAATGGTGGCAGAACTTTTAAAGGACGGACGGCCACAGTTGTCCAAAAATATTCAAAATTTTACATGGTATCATATGTAATTACATATGAAAATTTTCATCAAAATCTGCCATTACTTCTTATGGGAAAAAAAATATTTTCATTTTACATAAATTAGTATCATACGGTTAATATAATTAAAATAGTGTAATAATATACAAATAATTTAATATGAAAAAAATCATCAAACTTTAGAAAAAAGAAATTATAGATGAGAAGATATTAACTATATGTCAAAATTATAAGATAAAGGAAAAAATATCTCCACTTTAAATAAATTAATATTAGATAATCAAAATAATTAGAATAATATTATAAGATACAAATAATTTAACGTAAAGAAAAATTCTCAACTCCTTAAGAAAAAAAAACTACAAGAAGACATCCGTCGTATGCCAACACTAGGAAACAACCCCAAGTAGTTTTATATATAGACAGCTACAACGATGGCTTTAGTGGTTGTTCTTAGGATTAGGAGCATAATAACTGTGGGTGAGAAGCTGAATGATGAAAGAGAATTGAGAATAATTGTCTAACCTCTGCGGAGCATCCCTTGGATTGGATGCTCTGTTACTGTTTCTGTTTCTGTTTCTGTATTGAAGCCTCAACGCCATTTTCAATCTCCCAGACTGAATCAGAACAAGTAAAGAGAATTCCTGACAAAAAAATGTTAAAGGTATATATATGCTATATACAGAGCGTTTTACATGGAACTTCTGTGTCTGAACGTAAGGGGTGCATATAAAAGGGAAATACAAATTCACTACTGAATAAAGTAAGAGGCGGTCTAACAATTAACCAAAAAAGAAAGAAACGCGTAACACTAGCCGAGTCACTAATAGTCCTTTGATAGTGACTCCAAGGACCAAGCAGAGAAGCATTAGCTGACAATGAAGGCCAATGTGTATGATATTCTCTAAATCATACACACACACACACACACACACACACACGCGTACACACATTAGCCGACGTTAGGTGATAGTAATTCTTAAATGGCCAACAGTAATATGGAAAACCATTAGGTCTCAGTGACCGTCAAAAGCCAATGTGTATAGCTATGCCCTAGATTATATATATCTATGTGTGTGTGTAGAGAGAACTAATTAGATAGACTCTCTGTGACTCTTGGGCCTAAAACGTGCATAGGTAATAGAAAATGATACCAGTATATCCACAAATAATAGAAAATGATTGTTTTATTTACAGATAGTTATCGTATACATTTTACATATAAAATTTGATCAAATTTAAATAATAATAAATATGTAATCAACTAATTAAAATTTATTTATATTTAAAAAATATATTTTACATTAATTTTAAAGTTTATTAACAAGATAGTAACCAATTTTGGATCGATATAAAATTTTGTGAGTATAATTTATATAATAAATAGATTGAATCTAATAGTAAATTTTGTGAAAAATTTATTTTATAAAAAATTAAAAATGATGTAAATATAATTCATATGTGTTGATTTTAAAATTTCGCATAGCTCAAAATTTTAATTTTAATTTTAATTTTTTAATGTTAGCCAGAGTAAAATCTAAACACTCTCATATTAAATAGAATTCTTACAATTTTTCCAATTAATTATAAATAATAATACATGTGAAAATATCAATAATCCTCTACCCACCATCCATTTTGTCTAGCATTTTGAACCACAATACATAGTACTCACGTTTCTAGGCACATACAAACAGGTACCCACCTTAAAAAAAAAATGTGATGCTAGAAATGCTTGGTAGCTCTCAAGCATAATTTTATTCATTAAAAACTTTCTGTAAGTCCTAACTTGATTGTAAACAATGACAGCAGAATGGGTGTGTGGGTTTACATGTGGGTACTAAATTTGTTCTACTAATCTAAATAAATTTACACTAACTTTGAATGATTATTTGTTTATCTTAATTTTGATTCAAAACTGATTTTGATAAATTTAAATAGATTTATTTTAAATTTTAGACAATGCATAAGAGAGAACAAGAGAAATTAGGAAAATATAGTACAAATAAAAACTAATTAAATGAAATCCAGTTTTTTGTAGATTTACTTTGAACTAATTTTTACTTAAAAAGTAGATCAAAGTCAAATGTTGAGATATATTACCAAATATTCTGAATTTTTATGGAATATTACCTAATCACTGAAAGTTATTGACTCTTCAACCTCATGATTTATATTTTGGTTCTTTTTAGCGATAAGTTAATTACATTAGTTGTTAATTGATTATATTAGTGGTTAACTAATAACTAACTGTATTAACTGATTTGATTCGCTGATAATATTAACTGTTTGTATAAATATGTTTGATAAAATTGGTTGTTTATATGTAAAATAAAATATATGAACATTGGTATATTTTGTCACTTATTTAACTATTCTTTTACTTTAATAATATTTTAGATTTTAAAATATTATTTATCATATTTTTCTTCTAAAAAATATCATTGTAATTTATTATTTATTATATTTTCTTTAAAAATAAATAATTATAATTTATTATATTTATTTTTTTCTTTAAAAAATAAATAATTATAATTTATTATACCTATTAAATTTTCTTTTAAAAAATAAATGATTATAATATATTATTTGTTAGATTTTTTTTTAAGAAACAAATAGTTATAATTTATTATGAATTTATAATAAGAAATAGATAATTTTATATAAACAAAAAAATTTATTGTTTACTAATTGTTATTAGTTATATTGTTATTTACTATAAGTTGATGGTAGAAGAGAAAGAAGGAAGGATCAAATAATATACTTAATGCATATGAATTAATCAGGAAATGATTTATTATAAAATACATTCCATGCATTTTTTTCTAAGGTATTTTTATGTATTAAGAGTAAAGGTGCCAAAAATTGAATTGATCAGGTGTAATGGTATCTTTTTGCATTCTAAATATCAATTAGCTAATGAAAAGGTTAGGTTCCTTAGTTTTTTGAGGGCTAAAAAGTTTATTCAAATAATTATTTATCAAATATTCAGAATAATTAATTGACTTAATCAAATAGATAAAACCCCTTAAATTAACTAAAAATTGATAAAAAAAAGGTATTTATTAAATATCCTCTTTTACTCTGTGATTTATCGCTTGTCTTTCGGTACTCTTTAACAAATTTGATGACATGAAATAAAAATATAATGTAACACCCTCAGGTATTTATGTGACATTCAACATACTCAATTTACCATTTAAATTTAATTCAAAAACAAGAATTCAGAATAATCACTTTAACTTTTTATTTTGTATTTATCGATTCATACAGTGTTATTTTAATTCATATAGGCAAATGCTCTTATGTAATTTATATTAAGTTTCTTCACAAACACAAGAGGGCATCATATTAAATTTTGAACTTATATCATCATTTTAGTTAAAAAAATATAAGATACTTAATATAAAGATTTGACTGAAAGAAACAAACTAAATTTGTCAAGAATAAAATTGAAAATAAAAATTAAATAAAAACCTAATTGAAAAGGTTTATACATACGTAAGAAATTAAAATAGCATTTTACTCTCCAAGCTATTTGTTTTGCCAATAAGCTTTAGGCCCGTCGTTTCACAAAGGAATAAAAAAGAAAGGAAAATAATAATAATCTCTTATAGCTTCCTGGATTAAATGATTAAATAAAGCCAATTAGCCCATAACTTTAAGAAATAATTAGTATTTTCAAAAAGATAAGGGTAAGAAACCGATAAAAATAGTGTATAAATTTTAATGGATAAAAGAATGAATAACTTACATTTATTAAATATAAGTTTCGACACTATATTGAATACGCAAAAATTCAACCAAAAAAAACAAATTCAAGCAGCCAATTAGATTTCATAAATATCACTTTTGTGAAGTAGAGTTGCAAAAGGAAAGAGTCATAGGGGGGGGGGGGGGGGGGGAGGAGGAGGAGGAGGAAACCAAAGCTTCGTAATTTTTTCCCGCCTTTCTC
>JANHAO010024050.1:0-11731 GCA_026873985.1 Saraca asoca
ACTATGGTATAATTGTGTTAGTTTATGGGTAATTGAATTGTTGTTTTCAAACTAGAATTTTGCTAAACTATGGCACAAGTGAATTGTTATTTTTGCATGTCTGAATTTGTAAGTAATTTTTCAGTATGAGATATTCGTTTTCTTTTTTTTTTTTTTTTTTCTTTTCAGGATGGAGTTAATGTTAATTCAGCAGATCAATTTTCACTTGTGCATGCATGAAAATCTTCGAGAGGAAGTAATCAAGATAGAAATGCCACCGATCATAGCCAATCTCCTTAGGTTTTATTCTATTTTTGGTTTCAAATAGTTTTTGACTCGAATGTAAAGTCGATTCATGTTATATTTTATTCGAATGAATGTCATTTTTATTATATTTGAATGAATATTATTTTTCTTGCACTATAAGTTTGCATTTATATTTTACAAGGATAATTAGTGTTATTAATTAATAAAATAAAAGGACTAAATGGCTTGAAATTTTTTAAAAAAAATTACCAAAATTTAGCCGTGGTAAACAATCGCTGCTAACTTAAAACTGAAGTAAAAAAAATAGCGACGGTTGATTTAACCGTAGTTAAATTCAAACTGAAATTAAAAAATAGCAACGGTTAAACAACCACCGCTAATTAGAAATTTTTATAAAAAACATTATGGCGATTATGTAAACTGTCGCTAAATTATATTGAAAATTTTTATATAAAATATTACAACGGTTAAGTTAATCGTCTCTAAATTAATATATAAATTTTTAAAAAATACAGTTTCTAAGAGTTACTTTTAACCATCGTTAAGGTTAATCTGACGGTATATTTTCTGACGATTCTCGTAATCATCACTATTTGATTCTACGACGGTTCTAACTGCCGCTATATACACTGCAGAACTATCACTATTTTAAGTGTTTTTTTTTTTTTTTTTGTAGTGATATCAACCTAAGAAAGATATTAAATAGGATATAAGTATAATAAATTTCAAATTTTATGAGAAGTCTGTATCAGTTTTAAAATTAGGAGATAGATTTAAGTAGTTTTTGAATATTATAGCAAACTCGGAACATTTTTCTCCTGGTTCTGCCAATTAGTAATGCACAAGATTTTGTCACGTTATTCAAAGCACAGAATGCTTTGATTTTTGCTTCTGGCAACGAGGAATCACGCGTTTTCAATTCTCCGGAGGTACAAACTTCCTAGGTATAATTTTCGATATTTTAGTTCCGTTGTTTTTTTTTATTCCAATATTCTCCATAATATCAATTTTTTTCCGATAAATCAAATGCCATTATTTAGGAATAAAGTTAGAAAAATATATCACCTTTTTTTTTTTTTTGTTCATCAACTCAAATATCAAAATTGCTTTCTTATAAAAAATAGATTTTTATAAAAAAAAAAACAAGAGAGAAGAAAGAAACAAACAACAATTAAGGGGGTAAATCTCTTTCTTAATTAATTTCAAATTTAGTATTAATTGAGATAAATTGTTATCATTAAAAGAATATGGATTAACAGAAATTTTAATCATCATGATTTTATTAAATTTGTAATTTAACTTTTACGGTTTTATTTTGTATAATTATATCCTAAAGTTTAAAATAATTTGTAATTTAATTTTTGCTATCAACTAACGTAAAATTCAATTACTAAAATTTTATGTGTCCACTAAATTTACATAGTAGTAATTAAATTTGGTTGACTCGTCATATTCATCTCACCAAAATTTATTACTAATCTTTACTTATATTAAAAAAAATTATATTCATTGTTTTCTTTTGAAGAAGATAAAGGAATTTATATATTAATAAGGATTTAAAAGATGATTTCTTTTCCTTCTAAAATCATTAGTGGAGAACACAAAAAAATTGAATTCTAGTAAGATTCTAAGTTAGTCTTTATTACATGAATTTAATATAAATCGATAATTATGATCTAATTTTGAATTATTTTAAATTTTAGTATATAATTACACAAGAAAATTAATATCAAATTCAACATTAATTGAGATACATTGTAATCATTAGATGTATATGGATTAACAAAGGCTTTAATTCTTATAGTTTCATTAAATTTGTAATTTAGTTTATAGTTTTATTTTGTGTAATTATATCCTCAAGTTTGAATTTTTTTTTTAATTTAGTTTTTACCATCAACCAATAAAATTTTACATTTTTATTAAATTTACATAATAATAATTAATTTTGATTGACTTGTTATGTTTACTTCACCAAATTTATATAATAGTAGAAGATTACTTTGTTTTACATCATTGATAGGGAACACAAAAATAAAATTGAATTCTGATAGGATTCTAGATTATTATTTATTACATGGATTTAATATAAGTTAAAGATTATAATTTCATTATAAATTATTTTAAATTTTAAAATATAATTACACAAAATAAAATTATAAATTGAATAAAATTATTAGAACTAAAATTTTAATTATTCTAGTGAATATTAAATAAGTGGTGAATTGATGTAGAAGTATGGGTGGTGTCAATTGTTCCCACCTATGTACGAATGCGAAAACCCTGAGAACTGGTCCATTCTTCATTTTGACCATACCCTAAGCCGCAAATTGTCGCTCATAGTTTTGTGTAAACGATTTTACAGAAAATTGATTTTACAAGAAACTGAACAGATTTGAAGAAAATGCTTTTATGACGTAACTATTTTTTAAAGAAATGATCTTGCAAAGCAATATTAAAACGGAATTATGTTTTGATTTATTTTAAAGCACTGCATTGCCCTGCTTTTGGACAGGTGATACTTTTTACTGAACTGTTAACCCATCCTGATGGAACTTCCCGTTGCTTCACAAAATCAGCTTTGACGGACACAGCCGAAGAACCAGCAGCAGTAAATTATGATCAGGTTGAGGTCCATTTGATATATATACGTTATTCGGAAAAGTGGAAAGAATATTTGTATAAAACTATTTATGTTTTAATGAAATTTGTTTTTATTATTCAGTATATTTGCACTTAAATTCATATACGTCATGAGGTGCATTGACTGATACAAAGTTTATCCCCTTGTTTGGAATTTAAAAAGAAAATGATAATTCAACTCATTTCAAATTGATTTCATGTATATAATTGTTTATAAATCCAAATTCAAATGAATTGAAATCTAATTCTTGTGATTCCAAACAAGGACTGAAAGTATACAATACTCTTAACAATTCCTATCCAACGTAATTCAAGAACAATAGCCACTGCAATTCCTAGTCCACCTGCTCATTTGTAGAAAAGATAAGAATCTCTAATTCACTTGTTTTCCACCTGTCCCCTAGCAAGGGTAATATGTATGACATATTAAATATACTTATCATGAAAAACAGACTGAGAAAAGTAATGTAATATTTGGAACAAGAGAAGATGTGCTTCAAATTTTGCCAAACCCCACGGCACCAGACAAAAGCATAAATACCATACTTAGTATTATAATCATCTCATTGTCGTAGTCTTCTTTACTTAACTTTGTAATATTTGCAGAAACTTTTAAAAAGAAATGCATGTTTCTTGAAATCAATTGCATGTGAAACATAAAGAAAATCATTCATTTGATATTTTAGAGTGGAAAATGTTCTTATCATATTGACTACCATCAGTGATGGCTGCTAAGAATTTATCGAATATAGGCAACAAATGGAACTTCATTTTGCAATACAAATTTACTCATGTATGATGCTTCACCTGTAATGCTGAACATGAAAGGAGTTTCCGAGACTGAAAATTGATTTAAATGTCATTGAAGACCATAAACAAGCAAAGCTCCAACTCCACCTATACCAGCCACAAGTCCAATAATAACTCCAATTGGAGGCAATCCTCCACCAATAGCTTTTCCAGTGTTTACGTCATAACGAGCAAACCTCTTCTTTGGTGCTTGACATTGAGGACAGCTATATGTATCTGGCTGCAAATCATAAACATATCCATCTTTGTGAATTACTGAATATGGTCGATCTGGGATCATAGCAATGACCAATAACAAAGTTTCCATATGTAATTTGAAACATATATAGATCTTGTGGCTACCATTCAATTATTAAGTTTGATAGCAAAAGACAATTACCAACATGTTAAAAATTTAATGTGGCCTGGCCTTCATAACTGCATGCACTTAACTATTGATTTGAGACATGATGAGGGAAGTCATTTTTACTCCAAGAGGGAGATAGTGACATGAAATCAAAAGTGATCAGTGCAGGGTCTTCAACAATGTGCCACATAACTGGAGGCCCGCCTCCAAGTTTATGTCACTATCTCTCCTCATGGAGAAGAAATTTCTCATTGACAGGAAATATAATGCCCAAACTCATCTAATTAATTGTAGAACGTATGAAGTTTCTGACTTCATATTTGTATCTAACTCAGTTTTATGAAATATTAATGAAACATTTAGATTCATAAATGAGGAGTCAATAATTATTATCATTCAGTCTGTGCATAGGGCTCTTCCTTCGTATCTCCACTCACACATTCACATTTGTAAGTAGTTTATGAGATGTCCATCACTTGACACAAACATCATAAAGCTCTTTTGTAGTTCTTTATTTGTTGATATTATGTCTTTTCTAAGCCTAAAATCATTATATTTTCAACTAGTGGTACAAAGGTATTCCCTATCTGCTGCATATCTTTATTATTCATATTATTTATTCATGTTAATTTAATTATAGTATAAGATTTTCTGAATATAGAGATTCTAACCAGAAAATGATGTTTCCAACAATGAAAATGAACAACATAAAAAACATAAGGGGGTACGGTGGAGGATAAGATAAGTCAACATTTTATAAGCAGCTCTCACCTGCTCATCAAAAGGTTTCTGTAAAGTGTATATGTATCCACAGTCAAGGCAAATGTGAGTAGCTCTAGCCTGCATTGCAGTGCATCTTATCATCATGAGCCTCGAAGAGAAGTAAATCAAATACAAGGAAGCAAAGGAATACAAGTTACACAAAAAAGATTCTTACCTTTTGAGCCTCAGTTAATTTTCTGCCAAAACGAGGAGGAGCAGGACGCTTTGATAGCCTTTTAACATCTACATCAGCACCTCTTCATATAAAACACAGAAAATATTGTAAGCAGTGCTGCTGATAATTGTTTAACAGAATAAACGATATGATTACATGAATAACAGCTTTTATTCCTATCTTTAACCCATCTGTTCACATAACTATTTGCACCACATACCACCAGTCACTCTTTCAGCAACTATGGGACTCATGATTTTCTCTCTCCCACATATATAGAAACTCCTTTAACAAACTATCAGTTATAAGAGAACTAGCTGATATATATATATATATATATATATATTGGTTTTTGTTTACTGGCCCAAGTGCACTGAAACTTCCAACCTATCCTTTTCCTTTTGGATAGAATGAACTATCCTATTCTTAAGAAGGAGAAAATTGTCCATCTCCAGTATGTTGGATTTTTTAACCATATTGTTTAGCTGTAAAACCTTTTATACAAACAGCTTCTATTCATGATTAAACAAACCAGGTACCTCTGTTCATCTGCAGATTGGCCTTTGATGTTAGTGAATGCCCAAACTCCAAGACTCTCACATTAGACTTGAACTACCAAATTATTCCCAACTTAATGAACCAATAGAAAAATTACATGATATGAAGGTATATCATTATTCAATTAAACCCTCCAGTAAAATGAAAAATGCCAAACCTGGCTGCATCTCATCGTTAACTCTAAGCCTAAACGTGTAAATCAAACTTAAAAGTAGCCAACCACCATGTCCTATCCATTGTGGATTGGATGTAAATAGATCCAGGAAATGTATAAAATGATTATTCTGAACCAAAATCAACAAGGACTTGTTTGTTCTGATCCTATATCCTTTGATAATAAGGTCAGTGAATCTGTTTTAAGTGTTTGTTTCTATGTGATCAGACAGCAAAACAGCTATATATCTTTTAGTCTGTAAATATTAAGTATCTATGTTCCCAAAAAAGTGGTGATCATTATACCCTCCTTTTTGAAATTAATTATTGGTGGCAAAAGCAGATGCTATTAGATCGATAGTTGCAAATACTGGTACATTCAATGCAGTTTGTTTGTTCAAGGCAGATACAAAGGGCTACATATCTATTACTCTTCTTTTCTTTTCCCAATAACCAACATCCCCAAAGCCAAACATAAAAAGGAGAAAACTAGGACAGACATAATAGAAACATGCATCACATATAAATAGTGGAACAGGGATACACTTAAAAGGTCTGAATTTGCTCAATACAATTACACTATGTTTCCCTTTCTGGCCATACAATACTTCCTTACCTTATTCATAGAAATAAAATTTGTTAAGAGTTAACTATCTTTATAAAAAGGCATTGTAAAAGAACAAACTAACAAATAATGAATTGTACAGCTCTCTGCACCTAAACATCAATGGTGGAAGGCAAGAAGAACAAAATGATTATGTTCAAAAGGTCCCATCCAGCCAAGAAGAGAATGCATGAAAGTATTATAATGTTACACTTAGCTGCACTTATAGATAATGATAAACTTAAAAGATCGCATCAATCCTTATTCTTCCGCCCATGTTTGGTTGATTGATGTAGAAAATATTCGTATGGTTTATACAATAACATAATGCATCCATTAATTATGCAGCAATGCAGTTAGCAAATTGCCATAAGTTGAAGCTCTGCTCTAGGATTACAGTTTGTTAAATAATGAATTCTTCAAGTACATTTTACATTTTCAGTTCAGTAAATTACAAGTTCATCACTGCATGTTCATTCATGAATTCTACAAGAAAGCTTATTCATCCACTGGACTTTCAGCATCCTATAGAAGCAACCTTATATAAAAATCGAGTAAAGCTCACCAATGATAGGATAATGAATAATGTGTAATTGTCTATTTGCAGTCCTTTCACATGTAACAGAGAATTGTCCTCAAAAGAGACTCCTAATAACCATTAACGGGAATGTAACTTAGATTTAACTTCCTGGGCTACAAATAATTTTGATGAAGATACCAGCTTGAAGGACTTAATAGTCGCTAGCATTAATGCCTAAAGGCCCGATATTATAACCCTTGTCAGCAACATATTAACTACAATCTCTTCCTTGCCCACCAAAGGCTAACATATCACTCAAACTCAAACCAGACACAATATAGGCTTTTTTCACTACATAAATGATATAGTCACTAGTGATTCAATCCTCACAGAATGAATGAAGTTAATAAATTGGAACAAAATGAAAAGGTAGAAGGAACCAAGTGAATAGAACCTAACCTGCTAACAACAAAGTAAACAGAGTCTGGCTTTGCTTGGATTGCAGTTTTAGTAAATCCAAGCTTATCCGCTGGCCACAATTCATCTCCAAAGAAACTGCTTGTATAAAGCACTTGGTCTCCTACTTTCAACCCTGCTTTTGCTGCATTCCCACCGCCTTCTACACCCTAAAATACCATAATCAGTTTTCATTTAAACACCATCCTTCCTCAAACTCGTAATATTCATATAGCATGGGAAAAATGAGCGAAAAACAAGACTCACAGTGATGACAACACCCCCACCAGATTTTTGGCCCAAAGTGAGACCAAGTGGCTTGTCAACCTCAACCTCAATTTGCTTTGAAGCCCCAGCAGTTCTTGCTGTGATGCTAAGCCCTCTTCTTTCGATGGAAGAATTGCCACTATTGCCTTCACCTACAAATGAATGTGAGACAGCCCTTTTCGCTTCTTGAAGTGAAAGGCCTTGGAAGGAAGTTTTCTGGACAAATAATAGCAAAAAGAGTAAAAACCCACTTGTAAATTCAAATTGGGTAAATTATCAAACAGTGTGTATGTATTTAAATACCTGGGAATGAAGAGAAGTGAGTGTCTTGGAATGTGTAATTTGAGAATTATTTATGGAATGGTTCCTTGTTGTGAAGGTGGCAGAGCAGGAGGAGGAACCTGCAACCACAGCTGACATGGTTACTTCCAGTAAGTTGTGCGGATAGCGCTGCACTCCAACCCAACCAAACAAACAGCCTTCAGTTCTCAAGTAATGGAATAAATGGAAAACATCTTAGTTTTTTTGGGAAGGTGTGGTCCGTGGCTAGGTTGGTGTTTGTGGTGGAAGATGGAGACACCTGACAGCCACACGCCCTCCTCATCCTGCACTGATAAGCCATTGATCTGACACATGCAATCTACTTTAATGTTACGGTGGTGCGACAAAATAAAATGAAATGGTTAATAAGAGTAAAATTAAGAAGGAACTGTTATTTTGTAATTATGTTCAACATAATTGGAAAGAGTATTTCATTTTATTTTTATATTTGATATTAGAGAATATTACACGGATGGAATAGAAAAATGAATTCAGTACAATAATATACTTATAGTAAAAATAATATATATATATATATATATTTAAAAACAATAACAAACTGATAAGATTTCAATTTTTTGAGTTATATAACAATCATCTATAAATTAAATGTGTGATATTTCAATATCAACAAAATAATAATTATATATAACATATAAGTTAAATGATTAATCCATACTCTCTAGATACTCATTAAATTAATTGTAAAAAATCTCTAATATTTGTTAATAGTGTGACATTTTTTTTATTTTTTAAGTATACTAGTCTTCTTTTCATAATTTTAAGTCTCTTTATATATCAATAAATTCTAATTTATTAATTTTTATTTTATATTATATAATTTTATATAATAAATAATATTCATTTTATAAATATAAAATATCTTATTTAAATTCTATTATTAAAAAAATAATTTTATATAATAAATAATATTTACTTTATAAATAATGTAAAATATCTTATTTTGAATTCTATTATTAAAAATATAATTATCAAAATATAGTAAGAGTTAATTTCGATAATAAAATAACTTTTCGGAGAAATGTAAAAAGATGAATTTGAGATTTTCAAGAATTTTGAAGCTATGATTTTGGGTTACAAGGAGTCTGAATATACTAGAAATAGATTATATGAATTTTAAGAATTTTCAGATAATTGAAACTTCTGTTGTGGATACCTAAGAAATAAAATTTATATTTTTGAGATTTAATTTTCAGAAATTTTTTAAAAGACTGAAACCAGGGCTATGGGTACTTTGTGAGGGTAAAATTATAGCCGTTACGAAAGTAATTAATCTAATTAATTTTTGATAAAATTTTATGACCGTTGTTGATCAGTGAATATGTTAATTTTAAACTCAAAATTAAGAAAATAGGAAAAGTTACTAAAAAGGAAATTGGTTAACTTATAGTTAATGGAAAGTTGACTTAATTTTTTCCATTTTACCCCTCCTTAGGTCAGTTCTATGCCTTCCTCTTTAGCTCACTTCCAGTTGCAAACCATGCAACCACACTCTATTTCAACAAAGCAACTTCTCTCTTTACACTCACTCTCTTTCCTCAGGTAAATCACTCAATTCTTCTTGTTATGTTCTCTTATTTTTTACTAATGTCGATTCATCTCTTATTCTTATTCAATTCAACACTAAAATCACATTGATTTATTAAGCATAACTTGAGATATGAATTTTTGAAGTTCATAGTTACTATTCATGATACTATTCAACCTATGACTTCATCTAAAATTCTGTTGATATTTGAGCTCAAATCTTGTGTATTTAGCTTGTTTGTTTGCAATGAAACCATAATCCAATTATATTTGATTGTTCATTGGAAGCAAAACCTTGAAATAGCTAAGAAGCTAATATGCTTTTCTTTTTGTTTATGAAGAGTATTGAAGATTTTTAATTGGATCCATTGTGTTCTAGTGTTACCAACTCATATGTGAGTAATTCTTACATTTCTTGGGAATTATAATGCATATGCTGCTTGTGATCTATTGAATGATTGTATAAGTTAAGGAGAAATGGGTGTTTTCATTTTGTGACAAAGTTTGAGTGACATGGATTTATTGATATAATGGGTAGATTTTTATTAAAATAGCCGAGTTTTATGCATGTTTAAGTTTTCAAAACATGTTGTGTAGAATTCCGGGGATGTGGTGTGAGATTGGAAGTTAATTTCCTTGTTTTTCTGTTGTTTTCCTATAAATATAGATCATGCGATTTGAATTGCAACTTTTACCTTTACCCCGTGATCATGCTCACAGAAATCTAGTGATTTTGTTCTTAAGATCCAAATAGAGATTTTAACTAGATTTGTTCGATTCAAATTGGACCTTTATACTCTATTTTTTCAATTTTGATCGCAATTTTGATTGTATTTAAGTTTAGACTTCTTAAAAGATTGCAAGTCTTGGTGAGCTGACTCACATTTATAATTGATTTTCCTTAAGTTGAATCATATCCTTCCTATTGGAATCATGCAATTCTAATCGTGATTCTGCTCGAATTCCAAACCTGATTCTGCTTGCGGTTCTGATCCTACCTCTAGAATTTGTATTCCTTTCAGTTCGAGTTCACTTCATTTTAAGACATCCCTTAATTTCTTTGGTTAATCTCATATGAATATTATTCATATGCTATTATTAGTGAATCTAATATTTGTCCATACATTGATAATATAGAAATAATTTTGATAACTAATATAATATTGGTTAAGTATGGCCACTTCCCCATGAGATTGAGGTGTTGGGTTTGCCCAGTCCAAGGTGGCCGAAATTTCAAAATTTTTCCAAGGAAAACTCAACTTGGCCAAACATACCCATGCTAGGATCTCATTGGATTGAGGCATCAATGTATCATATACATTAAATTAAGAGTAAAAGGAAGCAAGACTAACCTTTAATTCAGCTTAAAACGCAGCGAAAATGGCTGAATCTTCTGGTCACCTAAGCAGTCCACACGTCCTGCCTCTATCAGAAATCCACGCCGAAGAACACCTCAAATGGCCTCTAGAACTCCTCTCCTTGTGCTAGCAAGACTTGGGAGCTGGATGGACCAAGAAGGAGCCGAGGAACCCGCTGGAACTCTTCCGGCTCTCCTTCCCTTTCTAGTTCGATCTCACCAAACCTCCATGGAGAACTTTTCTCCATCTTGGCCGAAACACTTCCAGCCAAATGCAAGGGAAAGAGCTGAGAACATCGAAACCCCTTTTAGTTTCTCCTTCTCTCCTTCTCTAGTTCGGCCTCTGCTGAACGCAGCCAAGGAAGAAGCTTCTCCTCTCTCGGCCTCTCTCCTTACTTGGCCGAACTTTTCAGCCAAAGCAATTGAAGAAGAAGAAGTTGAAATAGCATCGTTTTGGCCAGCCTGGCCAGCCTCCTTAGGCCAAAACGACGTCATTTAGGACTGAGGAAAATAATTTTCCTTATTTGCAAAACAGCCTCTGTAGTTTCTATAAACTATATTTCAGCCCCAACAATTTCACCAAATTACATTTTGGTCCCTGGACATCAAACATATCCAAACTTTGACCATATTGTTCTCTGTTATACGTGTGACCCAGTAGGCCCCCGAAATATTGGCAAAAGTCTAAAATGGCCTTCAAATCATTTAAAGGCATATAAAATTAATCCAATTATTTTTATGATCAATTTCTCTAAATTAATAATCCATGGACTTTAAGCTATAAGCGGATTCTAGCAAGTTGTTAGCCTTAGAGTAATCTTTTATCAAATTACTCTAAGCTATATGTTTATTTTGATGTTGAAAAACAAAATTTTAGAAAATAAAATTTTAAACATTTGCTACTAACTCTTATTTTGATTTCAGGTTACAACATCATTTGATGCAAATAAAAGAAGAGTATTGGTCAT
>JANHAO010024051.1:0-11722 GCA_026873985.1 Saraca asoca
ATTTATTCCTTTCTAAATATTTAACCAAGAATTACCTACAAGCAAGATAACTCTTTTTCTTCCCTAAATTCATTAACCCAGCCCAACACTAAAATTAAATTCTTGATACTAATCAATTTGGTATGAAGCCATCCAAATCATATTAATAACAACATTACGATTAGGAAGAGGTTAAAACCGAATAACAATTCACCCAGCATGAATTAATTAATCCGTTCTATATTTCTTTTAGGTATACAATGAAAACTTGGATCATAATCATGTCACCTAATCACTACTTTCACCAGTTAACATAACAATTACGGATTATGCAACTAGTGTAGCATTCAATCACAAGGAAAATTAACTAATTAGCTTCTTTAGAAAATCAACCATGCAATCATATGAATTTAAAGCAAAGAAATATAGATATTCAGAATAAGAATGAATTGTAATTCAAATCATATGTCTCACAATCAAACAAAACTGAAGTTCGACATTCCCTTGACCCGAAAAGAAGAAAATTAGCTCCTCATGATAAGAAAAACATAGAAAAAGAAGAATAAGAAGAAGAAGAAGAAGTTTTGCCTTTTGGTCACTCTAGGACATCCTATATATAGTAAGAAAATGCTGGAGAAAGTTTAAAATTCAAAGATCAACAAATCCCCTAATTATCTCCAACAAACCCCCTAATTATCTCCTAGATATAAGGAGATTTTGTTATCTGATTTAACTGCCTATTTTGAACTAGATACATATCTCTTTAGAAATTTATCTCTTTAGAAAAGATATACCCCTAGATGTTAGCTTTCCAACGCATTAGACCTTGCTCAAAACGGAGGCCCACAACTTAAGTTATGGGCTAAAAACCAACACTGCCTTGACTAGTTCGCCTAGACACAAGATTTTGAATTCCCTATTTAATTACTCCTTCAAAACGGCCTTATTTTAATTTGGGCCCTTCATAAAAGTTGTTCTCTTGGATGTTTATATGAAATTGGGCTTTTGAATCACCTAATTTCAACATCAGAGGCCTTAGAAACATTAATTTAAAGTATTAGGGGTTAAGTAGAAATCCTACTCTAATTAGGATTAGGATAGATTTTTGAGATCACGTTTGGAGGTCTAAATGAATGTGGATTTTGGCTCATAATACCATTCTGGAAAGTTTGAGATGTTCTCTAAAATTTCTCTGAAACATTCATTCATGTTTTGAACTTCTACTGCAATGAAAAACTTGAAATAAGCAACAAAGGTTAGAAACATAAAATGCTAGAATTTTTTAATTTTTAAGCTTAATTTTTCCCAATTCCTAATTCATCATCCTAAACACAAAAATCAGCATTAATAATCATAATAAGACATAAATTACAACAAAGAGACTAATTAAAAAGAGAATAAAAATACAAACTAATGTATTTATCAATTAATCAATGATTTAATAATTCTAATAGAAATTACAATTATTAAATAGAAGCAAATTTTCAATGTTAATATTTGAATGTTATAAGAACATTTATATTAATTATGGAGGAGATCATAAGTGGAGGAATGGCTTCTCACTTAAAATTTTTTTTTTAATTAATGAATTAAAATAATTTAAAAATTATTGCATATGAGAGTTTATGAGTTTGGACTCATAGTTTATGCTTATTGGACACAAAAGGGGAGCATAAAGGCTAATGAGTTTGGAATCATCAAGGATTATGGACTCTTTAGGCCAAGAAAGGCATCACATAAGCCTAAAGCACCAACCCTAGCTATGTAGGCCATCCATTTGGTGAGGTGGATGGCACAAGCAAGGGAAATCCAATCTTATCTGCCACTCTATCTTGCTTCCCACTCTTATTTATGCTCCAATCCCTTTTATTTAAATAGAAGAGATGCCAATCCTTTGAGTAAGAGGACATGACAATATACATTAACCCGAGCACATGTGTTGTGTGCCCAAATACTCTCTTAGTGTGATCTTTCTTCTTATTTCCTTTTTGCATTCAAACACCAAACTTGGTCGAGTGAATTTATGATTCCTTGAAGAGCTAGCACCTCTTAAGCTAAGTAGTTAATTTTCCCACTCTACCTATTGCATGAATATTGGTGAAGGCATTGAATCAAATTAGTTTGTGTAAATCATTGTTGGTATTGGAGATAAAATCTAAAAGAGTTGCTCGACGACAATTTGGAAGACTTGATCATATAGCTTGTTGGAGAGTTTATGGAATTGCTTGGAGATCAAATTCAAATTTGAAGATTGGGGATTTCAAGAATAATTCTCAATAAGTTATAATTTTGATCATTACTTTTAAGTTAGTTGAAGGTATATTGAATTCTTTATACATCTCTAGGTTATGAGATTGATTGTAGTCTGATGAGATAGAAGAATTGTTGTATCTAGGTTAGCAAGAGCCAAGTTTAATTCTTGTATTATAGGTTTTACAAGAGCCTTGTGTAAATCTTGTTGTATGAACTAGTTGTTTAGGAGTCCAGTTAAAATCTTCTTGTAGTTAATAAAAGAGGTCATCCAGTTAAGGATTGATCCAGTGGATGTAGACTTTAATGGTGGTTTCAGTTAAAGTTAAACCACCTTAAAAATTACAGTGCCTTTATTGTTCTTTATAGTTCTTTATATTTCTGCAATTTATCCTTACTGCAAGATTATATTCTACAATTTAAACTTAACTGCTATTATTATACTAATACATTCTTATATAATTTGTCTCATTTAATTAATTAACTATGATATTCAAAATTAAATCAGTCACTCCAATTGAGATCCTGATTACCTAATTAGCTTCCAAATATAAAAACAACTTTTATAAAAACTTCCACTTTTACAACTAAAAAAGAATCCAATTTATTTTTAAAGAGGGTATACAATTTACAAATGTAAAAAAGGCAAGATCATTTTTTATTACTCTAATATATTTACTGGGACTTACAGTTGGCATCAACTTTAAGCTCTTGATACACTCTTGTTTTCAAAGAGAAAATGAATTCTACTTTTACATTGTTGCCTAAATGTCCTTTATACAAACCCCTAGTTTTAATGAACATCACTATACCTACTAGAAGCAAAAGATCAAAGACTTTATTGAAGCAACTGACATTGATATGTGGAAACTTATAGAAGATGGTTATGATCCACATCAAACCATTATAAATGGGATTTCACAACCTAAACCTAAGTCATTATAGACTGATGAGGAGAGGAAGAGACACCTCCTTGCCTTTAAGGTCAAATGGATCATGTCCAACACTCTATCGCCTAATGAATATGAGAGAATTTCAAACTATATCATTGCTAAATAGATTTGGGATACCTTAAAAGTAGCACATGTAGGCATAACTCAGGTTAAGGCATCTAAAATGCATATGTTAGTGTTTTAGTATGAAATGTTTAAGATGGAAGAGGGTGAATCAATCAAAGATCTTATTCAATGGTTCACTACCATAACTAACTAACTTTTGTTACTTGGAAGAAAATTTGAAAATGTAAATTTGGTACACAAAGTTCTAAGATCTCTTACTGAAGAATGACAACCAAAAGTGACTACTATAAAGGAATCACTCAAGATGGGTATGCCAACTATACAAGAGCTCTATGGAAATGTAGAAGAGCATGAGCTAGAATTGAAGAGATATAAAAAGAACAAAGATGACAAAAGAAAGAAAAATCTGGCACTCAAGGTTGCAAAAATATCTGATAAGGAAGAATTAGATAGTGATCCAGATATAAATGACAAAGAAGATATGGCTTGGCTAAGCAAAAAGCTACAGAGGATTCTCAAAGATAAAAAGAGTAAAGAAAAGAGGAAAATAGTACCAAAAAGGAAAAATTAGAACAAAGCAGATCAAGAAAACATTAGTGTTAGCACTACACCTACCTGTTCTGAATGCAAAAAGCCTGGACACATTAAACCAAATTGCCTGGTCTACCTGAAAAGACAACTTGAAAATAAAAGGAGAAAAAAATTTTCCTATAAGAAAGTTGATCTAGCTTTTTTTGATGATGATAATGTAGATTCAGAAGAAAAAGCCCTTCTCTGTCTAATGGTAAGACTTGATGATGATGAGATATTTGGTAATGAGTCCTTATTTTACTCTAAAGATGAAATTAATCCTTATAATGAGTATAATTCTTCCAATAATGATGGAAGTGATGAAGATATTGATTATGTATGCATTGAATTGTATGATTCTTTACTGAAAGCTAAAAATGAAAATGATTGCTTGTTGAAGAAAATCAGTAAATTGAAAAAGGAAATACTTATTTGAATATCCTAGCAACAAATTGTTGAGTGAGAGTAAAGCATGTGATCAATGTGAAATTTATAAGCCTGAAATAGATAAGCTAACTAAAGCTTTACAAGGATTCACTCATAGTGAGATAAATGCTAAAAAGTTAAAAGAACTTTCATAATAAGTCTAGCTTAGCATATAAACAACAAAGGATGCAGAGGTCAAGTGGAAACCATGAACATATTACATGTTTCTACTACAACCATAAAGGACATCATATTAAACACTGTTCATATAGAAATGGTACCTATGAGCTAAAGCCAAATGAAAAGTTAGTTTGGTCACTAAAATCATTCAATTCTAATAAAAATGTTGTTGTGATAACTAACAAAACTAGACCTAAAACCAATTGGGTACTAACAAAGCAAGTGTAGATTCTATTTTACAGGTCTATGTAGAAGAAATAAAAACAATTGCTGTCAAAGGAAGTAACTAATGATTTTTGAATAAAAGTTAGCTCTCACCATAAGAAAAATAAAGCATAATCCCCCATTATCAATAAACTTTCATATCTTTTCATTTTAAATGTTTAATTAATTTGTACATTGCAATCACTAACTTAGGCATCAGATATGGCTGAAGTTATTTTGCAAGTACATAGAGAGAAAATTGAGTTTTCAATGGTTTTGAGCTGTTTATTGGCTATTTAAGTGATTAAAGAAACACTTAGAAAACAAAACTTTAGAAAAATTGAATTCAAGACTTCCTGAATCAATTCAGTAATCAATTCAAATTTTTCCAGGATTTCCTTGAGTTGTTGAATCGATTCATTAATCGATTCCCTTCTTAAAAATATACACTATGAATTGATTCCTAAATCAATTCACAAGAATTTTCAATGTTTCGAGAAGACTAAAAACTTTCTAAAAACCTAGATGAATCGATTCCAGAATCAATTCATACAAGAATCTTATACCTGAATTGATTCATACTTAAATTTTTGCCCTCTGAATCAATTCACAAATTGATTCAAAGCACAATCTTATATATACAAAATCAATTTTCAAATTCATTCATGCTAACTCTCTTAGCCTAAAACTGAAACTTTCTCAAATTCTCTCAACTAGATCTCGATCCTTATGCACTCTTTACACAAATTTCTTTCACAAAACCTCTACAAACATCTATGATAGGTCTCGAGATTAGAAAAGATAAACTGTGGAAATTGGATCTTGCCCTTATTCCTTTAAGGGAATTTGTATGCTTTTTGCTATGCAATGAAATCATCTTTTTTAATCTTAATAGAAATTTTGATTTATTCTTTTAATTAAGAAGCATAATAAAGTATTAATTAATGAATATGCAAAATGTAAAATTAACAATTATGCAGCAAGATTATGAATGTAGGAGTAGAAAAGTAAAGATTAAGGCACAAGTTTTTAAAGTGGTTTAACTTGAATTGAAACTGCAATTTAAGTCTACTTCATTGGATCATTCCTCAACTAGAAGACCATTTTATTAACAAAACTATTAGGATTGAAAAAGGGCTCTTGAAAGGCCACTTCATAAACATAAGAATTATAGGAATCTTGCTAACATAGAAGAATTTAAAATCAGGATTTTCTAAACCTAAAAACAAACACAAGAATTATAATAGGTTCTTGCTAGCCTATATGAGATTTCTATCAACATAGAAACTTTAAAGAAAATAACGTAAAAGAAATGAATAGGGTAAAGTAAAATATAATACTAGAGGTTTGAGATAGAATCACAAATAACTAAGATTAATTCAATGGAACTTTCATTCAAAATCACTAAACTTGATATGAAAATCTTGTGAGGTAGAAAAATCTAGTTTATCACTTTTCTCTAAGATTTTCACACTTGAAGGAGAAAGAAAATCATGTAGAAGTTGTGAAAACTGAAGGGTAGTTAGGTTTTTATAACTATTGTAACAAGTTGTAAAAGAATAATTAATTTTCAATTGGTGATCGATTCAGATAAAACTCCCAACATTCAGTTTTAAAAATTTTGAAAGCTATTCTTCATGAATTAATTGATGAATCTATTTGTATATATTTTCAAACATGAATCAATTGATAAATCAATTCATAATGTGTAAAATAATTTTTATAAAATCTTGTTTTCTTCAAGTGTTCTTTCTACCTCATTTTGAAAATATTTGTTTGAATTAAACTCCTTTTGAAATTTGTTTACAAGAGATCCTATAAAATAATTCCTAATTCTAACGTTGATCTCTTGAATCACAAATATACTTTGAAACCTATAAAATAAATTAAAATAAGCAGTGAAATATAATATCAAATAGTAATGTGAATAATTTAATTAAAATTATTTTTCAACATCAAAAGCAAGGAATATGTGTAGCTAGGATAACTTAGGCTAATAATCTACCCTTTTTGATGGTGATAAACAATTTTAGATTAGTTTTAAAGCAAAAAAAAAAGTAAACTTTATTAAAAAATTGAAAATTTATGAAAAAAAAATTTAACTTTTAATTTTTCTCCCCTTTTGAAAATTTTCTCATCTTTTTTTTTTTTTAAATTTCTCCTCCTTTAAATTGAAAATAATATCTCATTAAAAAAATATTTTTGTTTGAAAATGACATTTAAAATTTATTGGATTTTTGAAAATTCCATATTTCTCCCCCCTTTTTTGCACATTAAAAAGTAATAATATGAATAATGAAAAATATGTACCAAAATATATAATACAAGAGAGTAGAATACATTAATCAGGATTTAATCTACATTTATTTGTCAAAAGAATCATATATCAACCTAAATCAAAATATTAGAATAAAATCTAAAGTAAAATGCAATATCCTTAAAAATATAATATCCAGTGTAAATGTATAGAAACTTGTATAAATTTAAGTAATAACAAATAATGACAATATCTAAATCATCCAAAAATATCAAAATATCAACATAAAGTCTGAATCCAGCATCCGTGAAAATATCAAAATGTTGACAGTGGAATTTGGTTCGGTCCAAATCTAACCAACCTGAGGAGTTTTTAAGGACCCAAACTACAATCCAGGTGAACAAGTGAAAAATGAAGAGATGGAGAGGAAGAACAACAACAACACAAAAGAATTTTTAATGTGGTTAAGCTAAAATCGGGTAGCACTGGTCCCTACATCCACGGTAACTTTAATTGCTTTGGTGAAAATTTGACGAAGCTACAGTATATGAATGCAAAATGCTTTACAATGATCTTCCTCCTCTTATTTATAAAAGTTAGGAGGTTACAAGTGTAATTTTATAAGTTGTAATTCTGTTACATCAAAATAAATGTACAAGATAGCCTAGGCTACTACAAAATGGCTTTTGTAGGTTGCTTTTTATGGATAGGCCTTACATGCTGCTTTTTGTATATTAGCCTCACAAGTTAAGTCTGAATGATTACTTACTTCAGATTTACCCTTAACGAGCCCTTAGCTGGTTGAGATATTGCATCCATGAGCTACGACTCTTGTTTTGGGGTTGCTGCTAGCCTTTGATTAGTGAGATTGAGCTTGCAAGCTTGCTTCTAGCAATGCAAGCTCGTGCAAGATGAATTGTTGGCTATACGAGTCAGGGCTCGTACCTTAGCGAGTCGAGCCTTCTGCCTTGTTTTGTGCTCTTGTAGTTGGTGATTTGGTGAGCTTAGCTCTTTTCCTATTTGGACTTATTTGCTGCTGGGCCTTTGTTAGCCAATTTCATGTAGTATGAGAAAATATGTACAACATTAGCCCCCCAACTCTTAGCTCACTTTGCAAGCTAAGAGTTTGTAGTTTGCTAGCAAAGGCATCATTTGTGGATAATTGTGCAATCAAAATCTTTCTAGTTAGCCTGTCATTTCATTTGCTCCAAGCTATACTTTCTACTGTATGTGCTTCATATCCATTGGTGTGTCTGCCTCATTTTCTTCCAAGGCATTTAATAAAAGAGTGGTTGGAAATTCTTCTGGACTCTTCAAGGAGGCTAAGCTAGTTTTATTTAAGACATGGGAAGTCTTTCTTCGTTCTCTGCTAAATGATCTTATGGGTGCTTTAGATAAGCTCCTAATATTTCTGATGGTGTGCCTTTCTAGTAAGGCATGCATGGTCTACCGTATAGGAAATCTTTATGGGCAATCTTTCTTCAAGGATTTTGAAAGATCTTGCATAGATCTTGGATTATTTCCTCACAGTTACGTTATGGGGCTCAGCTTTTCCAATTGCGTCTGCTTGCCTCTTTTGAATTTTTAGTGCTAGGCAGAGAGCTAGAAAGGAGCTTTGAACCTAGGAGGACAACAAGAAGAAGATTAAGGAGCAAGTGTGCTCATTAGTCCTCCTGCTAGTTGGAGTTCATCTCCCAAAAACCAATCATCTTTCTAGAATGTAATAGCTATAAACTTGCTTTGATTTGCATTTTGAATCTTTTGATGTAAATTTACCTCGTTGAGTGAACGAAATTTTGTTCATATTCTTTGTATGCTGTGTTTGGATATTCTGTATATCACAGATGATAATATAAATTTCTATAAATCACAATAAAATAAAATTTTTAGGTAACCAATCAGTTATGCTTCATAGTGAGCAATGAATCCAAGCATCAAAGTATTTTAGTGATGAGTAATGTATAAGTAAGTCACATGAGAGCTACACCTAGTAGTAAGTCACATGTGAGTTACGAATGATACGTCGTATAAGAGCTACAAATGATAGGTCACATGAAAGCTACGAATAATGGGTCGCATGGGAGATGCAAGCAATAGGTCACATGAATTCTATGCCTGAGGGAGTTGGTTGTTTATGGGCAATGCATGTGTACAATGCCTAAGAAAGTTGGTTGTATACATGACCAGTAGAAGGTTACATGCACATGGTGCCTAAGAAAGTTGGTCATGTGCACATTAAATATAAGTTGCATGCATATGGTGCTTGAGAAAGTTGGTTATATGCATGATGAGGTAGTATGTATATGATGCCTAAGAAAGTTGGTTATATGCACAAATTGGAGGTCGCATGCATACAGTGCCTAAGAAAGTTAGTCATATACATGACCAGTAGAAGGTCATGTGCGCAGGGTGCCTAAGAAAGTTAGCCATGTGCATGTTAAATATAAGATCGCATGCATATGGTGCCTGAGAAAGTTGGTCATATGCATGACAAGGTAGCGTGCATATGATACTTAAGAAAGTTAGTCATATGCATGAGATGGATGTCACATGCATACGGTGCCTAAGAAAATTGGTCATATGCATGATGAGGTAGCATGCATATGGTGCCTAAGAAAGTTGGTCATATGCACACCAGATCGCATTAGGACAGTGCCAGAAAATAAGTTGTTCTAATGCTATAATGTTAAGTTAGTTGTACTAATACGATATTGAAGAGTAGGTTGCATTAGCAAGGTACCAATTTAACCTAAAACTTAAAAGGATACAGTGACAAGCCAGGATGGGGGAGCTCGCTTCTTCAGGAGCTTAACACCAAATTCTCATTTAGCTAAAAATCTGCATAGAGACAATTATATATAAGAATTGGGTTGCTTTTGCATGCATCATTACAGGATCAAAATACAGTTCTCACTACAATTGTCTGCCGTTGCTTGGGATTCTGCTGAGGCTAAGAAGATTGTTGTTCTACAGGTCACACCACGTAATCCTATAAGTAACCCCTCTTAATTAGGTATTCAATCGCATCCCTGAGGGCTTGGCAATCCGTAATGTTGTGTTTAACTTCATTGTGGTAGGCACAAAATTTGTTAGTGTTTCTATTCATACGAGGAGTCCTTAAGAGGTTGGGAGTCCTGAAGTCTTATCTTCCCTTTTCTATTGCAAATATCTTATCTGGAGTGTATGATAGGATGCTGTAGTGATCATGGTGACCTAGATGCAGAGCTCGCTTAGTTTTTGCTTTCATCATGAGTTAGATGTTGGAGTCAGCTTTTTAGCTGTCGTCTCTCCTCTTTTTGCTTTGAAGGGAATTGTTCTCCTTGTCCTTTTGCTTGGGCTCTTTTGTGCCAAAGATCTACTCCCATCTGATCTGTTTGGTAGCTTGATCATAAAATTCAGCTTGATCACTTACCAGGGACTTGTACAGGCTTTTATACAACTTTCTATCTTTGTGGAGTCCCATAGAGATCATTGCCAAAATGGTTTCTTCGAAAGGATTTTGCACTAAATTGGCTTCAAGTCTAAACATGGCAATGTAATCCTTTAATGACTCACACTTACGCTGAAAGATCATCACGAATGACAGGGGGTATGAGCTACCTCCTCAATGCATGATACTGGCTAAGGAACTTTTGTTGACATTCTTCCCAACTACATATACTATGAGCTGGAAGACTTCTGAACCATGCCTGAGGTACACCCTTTAAAGTTGCTAGGAAGACTTGACATTTAACCAAGGTGTCAATCGTTTGTAAATCCATCTAAACATTAAACGTGTCCAAATGGTCATAAGGGTCAATGTCCCCATTGTATAGTGGAATTGTGGGGACTTTGAGTTTAAGAGGGAGGGGTTGAGTTTCAATTTCTTTGGAAAATAATGACCTCTCCTCACTATAAGCTTGATAACCTTAAGCCTGAGGTTGTTCCTCTAGCCACTTTATTCTTTGAAGAAGTTCTTCCATCATTGGACCTTGCATCTTGGACTGCTGACTAGAAGGTTGTTGATTCCTTTCTCTTTCTTGGTCGTGGGAGCGATGACCTGAAGTTTGTTTTTGGTTGACTTTGCTTGAACACCCGACTACTTTCTACTGGGGAACATTTTTTAGCGTAACAACCTCAGCCTACCTTTGCACACCTAGAGCTTATGCTTATGCTAGCACTGTAACTACTCTAGTCAACTCTCCCATCATATTTTTCAGTCTCCTCTGGTGCTAATGCAAGGTTTGTGCTCCATCAGTCCCATTAACCATAGCTGTAGGTTGGAAAGAGCTGGCTGGGGGCAAGCTAGCAGCAACACCTATGACAGGAGTAATGGAGGAGTCTATTATAGATACATGACCTTCGACTGATCAATCAGAATGTTTGAAAGTCTAGTGGCTCTTTTTCTTGCCATTGAAGCTACACAGGAAATTAAGCAGAATATGGGAAATTAATGTTCGTGAGTTTTATCACTCAATATTATACAAGTGCATGCAATTAAATGAGTAGTACAGTGTGAGAGAGTATCATCTCCACAAGGATTGAATTTCTTACAACTTAAATGTAAAAATCCAATGAAGCAATAATAATTTCTGGAGCTAATTAAGATGATTAAAAGAACAAAATGATACTACGAAACTACACTACTGAATACTGCAAGAAAAGATGTACTAAATTTCCTAGAAAAGTGGATTAACGTGTGAATTAGCTAGTTAAGACTAATGAATCCCTTTAAATTGAAATTTCTATCTAGCTGCATTAGTAATGCTGTAGTAAAAATTTCCTAGTAAACCAGAACTCCATATCAGCACATGTGAATTTCCCAATTCTAACATGCATTAAGGTTCTTAAATTAGAT
>JANHAO010024052.1:0-11724 GCA_026873985.1 Saraca asoca
ATCATTATAATCTATAATCATGTTCGGCCAAGAAAAACCTCATCGAATAAGGATCCCTTTCATTTTTATCCTGGCTTAATGGGTACCACAAATTCCTTCCTATACTTTGGCTAATGCCATCAATGCGTTATCATTGCCTAAACATTTTAATAACTAGCCTTTGAAACCTTTCTTGTAAAGATTTCTATCGACCAAAATGAATTTGATGGCTTTTGTTTTAACGCTTCTACTAATCAATGTGAAGGGATCAGCTAAATAATTTATCAATGGTGTTCTCCAATCCATGTATGTAATGGTCAAAATTTTGTTACAACATGCTTCTCTAATTTTAAAAGTCTATAGGAAAGCATGTCATTGGATTAATTTGACAAATTTCATTTTATCAATTTTATGCCCAAAAGTAAGTTAAGCCAGTTTGTTAGCTTTCTTATTTTTTCATCTTGGGATGTGTCTTGTCATTGCATCTTTAAATTTTTTTAGGAGTACAAATTTCTTCAATAAATATTTCAATAGTCTTGTGTTCACACATTTATATTCTTATGAAATTTGTTTCACAACTAATTATGAATCATCATAAATTTTAGCACACCTTACCCCTTAATCTAGTAAAATTTCAAGGTCGATTATTAATGCCTCATATTTGACTTCATTATTAGAACATTTCTTATTCACCAAAAATAAAAATTTGATTAGTTCCTATTATAAAGTAATGAATAAGATTCCTAAACCTGAACCCCTTTTATGACAAGAACCATCAAAATATAAGATCTATGGCTTGATACCCACATAATTATAGCTTTTTTTCATGATGTTTGATTACGAAATTAGTGACAACTTGTCCTTTGATGGCTTTTGATGATAGATACAATAATGTTAAACTTAATGCCCATTTTTTGACTTGGCTATGGATAACCGATTTTGGCAACATATATTTTAAAATGACATAAACCTTAAGTGCCCTTCTAAGCATAAAGGATGACATTACTGGAGGCGACATCAAATATTTCTTGATTTCTTCAAATGCTTATTGGCGGCATTCCTTCTTATAGAATTCCTCCTCTATTCTTAGTTAGAGTAAGGGTAAAAATATCCTTGTAGACCAAATAAATTGGAAATGAAGCATCAAAAGGAATTCACCTTGCCAAGAAAACTTTGTAGTTTTTTCTTGTTTAAAGGGGCAACAATATCTAAGATTGCCTTGGTTTTGCTCTTATTAACCTCGATTCCTTTTTGATGGATTCAAAAACCCAAAAAATTTCTTGCAGATACACCAAATGCACATTTTAAAGGATTTACTTTGAAATTATTCCATCGCATTCACTCAAAGGCTTAGATTAGATTTCAGATATGTTCTTCATGCAACTCAGCCTTGACTGCCACATCATCAATGTAAACCTCTATGGTTTTACCAATCATATTGTGAAAAATGGTAATCAAAGCCTTTTGATGCATCACTCAAAAGTCCATATTGTTCTAAGACATCTAAACATTGTTTTCAACATGTCATCTTCCACTATGTACACTTGATTATATCTAGCATTTCCATCCATAAAGCTAATGACAATGTGTCCTAAAGTAGAATCGACTAGCATGTTAGCTATTGGCATTGGCTATTCATCATTTCTGTTACATCATTGAAGTTTTTTAAATTGATGTAGACTCTGAGCTTTTCATTTTTCTTCATTATTAGAACCACTTTTCAAATCCATTTAACATATCTTGTTGCTTGTATGAAATTGGCCTTGATCTACTTTCCAATTTCTTCCTTAATTTTATGGATTACTTTAGGAAGAAAATGCTTAGGAGCCTATTTGTGTGGTTGAAATCCTTTTTTTGTTGATATCCTATGTTTGAACAAGTTTTGCTTAGCCTAGGCATTTATCATAAGTCCATATGAGACAGTCTTTATACTCTTTGAACACTTGAATTATTTTGGTTTTTTTTATTTTAGGTAGCAATGCACTGACAAATCTTAGCCTCTTTTCATCTCTAGATTCTAGTTCCACTTCTTCCAACAAGTCTTCGATTTCAATTTTCTTATTCTCATATTTTATAGGTGAATCAAGAAATCCAAGCGGGCTATCGTCATAAATACAATTTTGGAGCATTTTCTCCTCTTCTTACTGGACCATGTAGGTCTACAATCAAGCTAATTACTTTTGCATGTCATTCATTATTCATATAGGCCAATCTTGAACCTACAGCATTTTAGGATCATGGAAGATCCTGATGAACTCATAATGCATTCCTTGATTGTCTCCATGTTGAAATCTTCTTCAATAATTATATGTTTGATGTAAAATTGTAGTCTTCAAACTTGGCATCGCACTGATGGACACAATAAGGACTATCATCAGTGAGAATGCATTCTAATTAGGGCCTACATTACTAACTTCTGGTGAACAATCAAAGGTACTACACTAATTGCAAGAATCTAATCTCGATCAAGCAGTAAATTGTAACTTGATTTAGTTGAAACTACCATGAAAAGTCTTTATTAGGACATGGAGTCAACTTTCAAATTAAATAGCACCACTCCTTCATATGCTAACATTTTTCCATTAAAATATGATACTATAATGTTTAATGGTACTATGTCTTTAGCATATTTTCCAAGTTTGATGAAAGTTGCTCTTAGCATTAGATTTACTAACGTGCCATCATCAATTAGGATATGGTTCATTAGATGTCTATCGATGTTTGCTTTTATGTGTAAGAGTCATAAATGATCCCTCATTGTTGCTATTAGCCTTTTGTAGAAACCATAAGCACTTTCATCTAGCATGACAACTTCATCATAGTCATTCTCATCATCAAAGTCATCCATAGAATCTTGCTTAGAGTTCATTGAAAAGTCAATTGGAAAAATGTAAATCATGTTGACTTCTATCTTTGACCTTTAGTTTTTAATTATTTGGCTAAATCCACCAGCTCTTTTTTGGTTCCACTTGTTTCTCTAGCACTAGGTGGTATCTAGTCAAAGTATTGGCCCATCTTTTGTTTTCTTTTGAAAGTGGCTTGCCTTTGTATTTGATGCTTTTGAGTTCTCATTGAGGGCAATGATTGGTAGTTTGGATTATACCATCTATTTTGTCCTCTGGGATCTTTGATTTCTGGACATGTTTCCCATTCAACCATGGTTCATTAGTAAACCATTTTCTTTCAATAAATCTCATTGAGGTACTCTAGTTTGGTCTATATAATTTTCTTCCCTTTTGTACAATTGGGTCTAGTAGTCGAAATCAATTCTTTTGAAAACTAACTTTCCTCTTGTATCTTTTCTACTTTCAACTTCCCTCAAATTATCCTTTCAATCTTCCCTCCTTATGATTATACCCCTTTGTACAATCGACACAGTTGTTTTAGTTTTTTATTTTTCCTCTGGGTCAATTCGGTCTTGCTCCTTGAGATTCACAAGGAACACCTTCACTTCATCATAATATCTTTCATATCATGGACATAACTTCACTATTCCACCTTCAACATCAAATCTCTTTAAGAATTCAACATTTGATTTACCTTCCTGTAGGTAGGCTTCGGGTATGAAAGGTGCATCCAAAGGGTGGTCACATTAATGAATAATTACCACATTTACTTTGTCTAATTCTGAAGGTATGACATAGTTTGCACTTGTCGAAAAAGGGTCCTTGTTTATAGCCATCTCCTTTCCTTTATCTGCAAATCTGAGTCTTCTTTGCTTGATCACTTTTTTTATCATGTCCCTGGAACATACACAATTGTTAGTGGTGTGGCCAAACATATTGTGATACTTGTAGCATTTTCAATTTTTTACTTCTTCCTTGGTTAAAACCTTGTGGCTATCAGATAATTTAATTTGTTTATCTCTCAACAAAATATCAAAAATCTAGTCCACTTTATTTATGTCAAAAGAGTAATTTTTTTTATTTATGTTGTCCATTTTATTTGTTATTTCTGTAATTTTTAACAAATGACATACATATGAAGGGTCTAGTTTTAATTCGGCTAAACATATTTTGCTTTCATCCTCTACTTCCTCTTTTTTGGCATAAGTTATTTTTTCTTTTTTGAAAGAAAATTTCTTAATTCTTCTCTTTTTTTTATGTAGCTACTCAATTTTCCTTACTTTTTGACTAAATGAGACATATCAATTATTTGCTAATTTACTAGCCTTTTTCTGACTACAAAATTAAGGCCTACCATAACAATTTTAACTATCTAAGATTTTGCTATCTAAGTAAAATAATGGCTCCTTGCTTATTGAAACCGATATAATTAATCATTGGCACTTTTCATGGAAGATTTTCTGATATTTAGTAATTCATATGAATCAATTCTCATCTTGCCTTTGTAAAATTGATTGTAAAATGATTTCTTCATTTGTGTCCAAGAATGCATAGAATTCGGCGACAAACCTGAATACTAGGCAAACACTATTTTGGTTAAAGAAAGAAGGAAAAACTTCATTTTCAAATATTAATTTCCCTTATTTCTTGACACTCAATGGTGAATCTAGCTATTTGCTATTATTGGTTAGTTATCTTCATTGGTAAGTGTGGTAAATTTTGGTAATTTAAATCCTCTTGGAGGCTTTATCTAATTGATCCATTCTAGAAAAGCACTTGGGTACACACCCTACATTCCTATTTGTTCAACAATTCTGTGACTAGGAATTGAATATTCTGTTCTTGTCTTTGTAAAAAGGTATGATTGCGATTTGGGCTTATTGGGAATTATATGTTATCATTCATTTGATCATCAACTTGAATTCCACCTTCTACAGATCAAAGTATTCTAACTTGGCCATACTGTGGCCCTTTTACCTCTTGTTTTGCATTTGATGGTTGTCAAGACCAATAAAGATAATAATATTAAACTACTTAAGCTAGTAGCTAAGGTGAGTCTAGGTTGATTCCATAGAGACTAGAGATTGATTTCTATGTGTTGCAGTGTAATATGATGAGAGGTTGGATACCATCTAGACTAGGAATTAAAACAAACAAGTTGAATGCATGCTAAACAAAAATAAGAAAAAAGTGAAAATTAATGGATAAAAGCTCAATTTAAGAGACTCTTGTAACTAATTTAGTGACTAATCCTTAAAACTATTGTTTCATTCTCACTTTGACCTCTTAGTGAAGAAATTAATTTAGGTTAATACCTATTAATTCTTATTAATTTCTTCATAATTTTGCCAACTAAGCCCATGACCCAATTAACTCTTATTGCTCAATCAATTGAAGCCCAACATCTCAACCAACTTACTAAGAGCATTAAGTTCTAAAAACACCAAGTCTAATAGTAAATTTACTAATTACCCTCAACCCCAATAGCAAATTTACTAATTACCCTCAATTCTCTAGGAGAATTGATTCAACCCAATAGCAAATCAAAACTCCATTATTGCTCTACAACCAAACAACCATAAACAATGAAATTGCCTATAGAAATTCAACTAGTATTAAATCACTTTAAACAATTAATTAATAGGCCCCTTAATCAATCATCCATTGCAATTATAAGCAATAAAAATAGAGAATCAAGAGAATCAAATTAGGAATAAATTGGAATTAAGAGCAAGTCTCATAATCAATAAATGAATTGGTGCAGAAATTTCCTTAGATTGAAATGGAAATTAGCTATACATTAATACAAAAATGAAAATGAAAAATAAAAGGAAAGAAGAAACCTAATCGAGGCTGGAATCTTGCCCTAGCAGAGGTCCTCTTCTTCTCCAAGTTAGAGATAATACAAAATCAAACTAAAAGTTATAATTATGGCTCATCTTAGTTTTTATAAGCTCACTACATTGCTTTTTTATTGGACTGCTAATTAGGGTTAAAAGGAGGCTTCATAGGATATGGATCCCTCCATATGAAATGTAGCCTTGTCTCTAAGGAGTTCATTGGCCTTGACCTTACATAAAAACTTGATTCTTTGCTCAATTTATGGGCCAAAAATTGAGATAACTTTTTAAAGTAGTCCAACCCCATAATAGAATTATGCACTTAAGTCCACTACCATAAAACTAATTCAAAACGGTATAGTTTGACCTCAAGTCCTTCATGAAAGTTGTTTGGATGAATCTTAGCTATCCTATGGGCTTAAGTTTGTAGCAACATTATTGATAGATCTCCACTTATGATGAAAATATCAAAACTGATTATGGGTCAAAAGTTAAGACTCTGTTCCAGTTTGTGAGCTTTATTTGACTTCTAAAGTGGTTGAACTAGGCCAGGGACTCTATATGGCATCTTTAGCTCTTTCCCTTAGCTTTCCAAAGACATAAAAATCACCTAAAACTAAGGTACAAAATTCAAGATATGCTTAAAAAATAAAAACAATTTAAAATAGGGCAAATTTACCAAATAAATGCAATTAAGCACAAATATTGAGCAAACCATAAAACTGATTTCAAGAATGCAATTAAGCATATAAACATGATAGAAGACTAAGTATAAAAGGATATAAGATATGCATAAATTGTGTTCATCAAATTCCCCCATACTTAGCCCTTGCACTTCCTTGGGCAAGACACCAAAAGAAAACTAAACTAGACTCGAAACAATAACTCAAATTCTAAAATTTTTCAACAATGATGAGAATGTAAAACCAAAAGCAAGGAGACAACCAAAATTTTAGGAGACATAGCATCTTATGAAGCAAATTCTTGATAACTTAAAGCTCAAATCTAACTAGCAAAGCAATTTCATTCAAAAGGCAAGTAGATTAACTTTGGTAAATCTCACAAGGTAAGCTTTCCTTGCAACTCTCTTTGTGTTTAAGATGGGAAAGTGTTTCACTCAATCTCATTCCATGAAAATGCACTACCACACATGCATAGCATAGATCAAAAGCACTTCATAAAGGTTGCATTTGTGGCTAGGGGAAAAGGAGGAAAGAAATGTTATATATATATATGAAAATGCAAAATCAAGGAAACTAATAGAGCATTGTGGCATAGATCAAAACAAGCAAAGAAGTAATTAAAATTGGAATCTATATCACAAACTCTACAATTTTTGTTTCTCTTTTTCTCTTTCCTTTTCTTGACTTTTTCACTTTCTTTTATTTTGAGCTTTTTTTTTTTTAGATTTTCATTTTCTTTCAAATTTATTTTCTTTTGTTTTCTTTCTCTGAATTGTATTGAGCTTTTTTTCTTTTCTTTTTTTTTTTCATTTGTTTCTTCTTTTCTTTTCTTGATCAATGAAATGAATAACAATTACACTTTCACCAAACATTAAGCACACCCCCTACCTATTTAAAAATCCATCCCACTAATGAATTAAATATTTTACTAATCCCTAAGGTTAGAAAAAGGTAAAGGCATTCAAGGCTAGGCTTTCTAGTGAGCTACATAACAAGAAAAAAAATCAATTAGGCTCAAAGGGACTTAGCAATGGTACATTTTAAGGTAGGCTAAAAGGGTAAAAGTGACTCAATTAAAGAAATACCTTAATCATATTTATGCATGCAAGTGCTAACGTAACCTCAAAAAGACTCAAACCAATTTCTAGAGCAACAATTTCATGAAAGAAAATCACACATAAGAAAGAAGAGGAACCTAATAAAAATGAACAACAATGGCTCAAAATCTCACAAGTTATATGTCTACCAAAAATCAATACACAAATACTTCAAATTCATCACAATGCTAATCAAATTCAAGAATGAAAAGGTAAAACAATTTATTCAATTATGCTATGCAGTCATCAAAATTAATTGCAACCTACTCAAGGCCTTAGCAAATTTATCATCAATGAAAAACACCTAAAACAACGGGAAACATAAATTTTTTTTACTAGAATTTTTTTTTCACAATTAAAAGCAAAACAAAATGAAATGTAAAACAAAATAATCCTAAAATCTTCCCCCACACTTGAATTTTACATTATCTCCAATCTAAGCACAAAATCATTAACAAATCATGAACATATAAAATAAAAAGGTAAAGAAAGATAGTAAACACTTGGGTTGCCTCCCAAGAAATGCGCTTGTTTAATATCGTTGGCTCAATGGTCCACTGGTTCTCTTCCCAACCAACTTCATTAACATAAACTGCCCTCCTACATGCTCTTGGAAGCCTTTCGTTAGCCTAGGTTATGCTAGCCACACAAATTTCTTAGTTTTGATGTTGAAAATCATTTTTAATCAATTTTTCATATTATTATTTGGTATTATACTTTACTACTTATTTCAATTTGTTTTATAAGTCTCAAAGTATACAACTGTGATTCAAGAAGATCAACATTAGAATTAGGAATTATTTTATCTTTTTAAGATCTCTTGTAAATGAATTTCAAATGACCTTTGACTTAAACAAACTTTTTTAAAATGAGGTAAAAAGCCACTTGAAGAAAACAAAATTTTATAAAACTATTTTTCACTTCACAAATCGATTTCCACATCAATTTCTACTTTTAAAAATCTATATACACCAATTTCCACATCGATTTTATAAATGATAGTTTCCAAAATTATTTCAAACTGAAGGTTGGGAAAATTGCCTACATTGATGTAGTAATCGATTATAATTCTATTTGTAATAGACTGAATTTCGATTACTACACCAATTAATTAGTTGTAACCATCCCAAATCAATGCTATAATCGATGCAATAACTAAAAATCAATTATTCTATTATAGACAGTTACAACAATTATAAAAGCCTAACTGCTTTCATTATTTAAATGAGTTTCATAGTTTTCTTCATAATTCAACTGTGAAAACATATGAAAAAAGGTGCTTTTCAAGTTTTCTCTCTACCTCATCGAGTTTCTAAGATTTAATCAAGTGTTTGAATCAAAGATTAGTTGAGTTCAGCTTAGATTGTTTGAGATTTCATCTCAAACCTATGGTATTATATTCTATAATCCTTCCTATTTCATTCCTTTTATTTGATGTTTCTAGGGATTTAGAAATCTGTATAGGTTAGCAAGAGTCTATTATAATTCTTGTATTATTTGTTTAGGTTTAGAAGAGCTTGTTGTAATTCTTCTAGGTTAATAAGAAGCCTGTATAATTTCTTGTGTTTTTAATGTAAACTGGCATTTTAAGAGCCTAGTAAATCCGAATAGTTTTTCTTTTAATTGAAGAGGTCTTTTTGTTAACAAAGATCAAGTGGAGTAGACTTGAATTGCGACTTTAATTCAAGTTGAACCACTTTAAAAATTTGTATTTTTAATCTTTATCGTTCTACTATACATAAAATTCTAGATTTCTTATTTCTGATTATTTGTCTACAAATTTACTATATTAAATATGTTTACTACATTAATATTGAATCCAAGTATAACACAAAGGTGTATGCAAATTCTCCAACGAGAAAAGGGCAAGATCCAAAGTTCATTAAAATTTTAAACTCTGATTTTTAGGGCCCTGATAGTTGGTATCAAAGGTTTGGCTCTTGATACTCCTTTGTTTGACCAACATATGGATTCAAATTTAGTTATTTTCTCGAATTGCCCATCCTTAAAAAATCCACCTCCTTTTGATTCTAAAATTTTGATTTCTAGAAATTTAAAATTAAGATTTTTATTAAGGATCTAGACATTGACATATTAGAAATTCTAGAAATTAGGTATGAGTATCCTATGATTTCTGCTAATGGAATTCTTGAACAAAACTCGAAATTGCTATGGACTAATGAAGAGGAATGAAAACATTTTTTTGCCTCCAAATTAAAATGGATTATTCTTAGTATATTATCTGCTAATGAATTTTCAAGTATTTCAAAATGTAAAATAGGAAAAGAAATTCTGGATATACCTGAAACTACCTATAGTTGCAAAGTTCAAGCTGAGTGTGAAGATAAAGAGGAACACTATTTGATGGCCAAGCACAATGAAGATCTATAGGTTCTACAGTATCCTTTATCTTATTGTAACTCCTATGTTAGTGACTTTACTAGTGATTCAAGTAATCAGATAGATGATGATGATTCTGATAATCTATACAAGGAGATTTATGAAGCACTTACCAAGGCCAATAAGGAGATAAAGAAACTAAAAAGTCAAAATGAAAATTTGATTAAAAAGATAGAGAAAATTGAAAAAGAAAATGCTGATTTAAATGTATTAGTTGAAAAATTAGCTAGTGAGAGCAAGGTATGTGAACATTGTGACTCCTACAAATTGGAGATAGAGAGATTGAATAAGATGCTACAAAGTTTTGCTAATAGTAATAAAAAAGTAAATGACATGCTTGAAAACCAAAGAAATGTCAAAAATAAAAATGGTTTAGGATATAAATAGTAGTAGCTAAGAAAATCTAAGAAATGGAACCCTACCTATATCACTTGCTATTATAGTAATCATAAGGGACACCATATTAGAGACTGCCTATTTAGGAATGGTACATATATTCTAAAGCCAAATGAAAAATTGGTATAGTTGCCAAAATTATCTACTGCTAAAGAAGGTTTTACTTTATCTATTAACAAGTTTGGACCTAAATCTTACTGGTACTAGCCAAGCAAATTTAATTTCAATCCTACAGGTATGTGTGAGAGAAAAGAAAGTAACTCATGATGCAGAGTAAAAGTTGCTAGACAGACATTGATAAACTCCCCATATTTTTCAGTAAAAATTTGCTTACTTCTTATATTTAATTTGTATACTACAAGTACTAACTTAAGCATCAGAGATATTATTGAATTTGTTTTGTAGGTACATAGAGAGAACTTGAAACCTCAAGAGATTTAAGATGCCTTTAGGAAAACACCTTAAAAAATCTAAAATTATAAGCACACTAATTGATTTAGTAATTGATGTCATTTATCCAATTTTTCTTTATGAATTTTTAATCGATGTCATAATCGGTGCACTTCTCAATTTTTTAATATTAAGAATTGATGCATACTTTGATTCAGACTAACTTCTAAACTTTTGGGAAGGTTAAAAATTTTTAAAGTTTTTTTCAAATTATTGGATAAATTGATTACACAATTGATGCATAAAAAAAACATTCATACACACACTGATGTAAAAATTGATTACCATATGAACTTCAATAAACAAATCTAAACCAAAATCGATGCATTAGTAAATTTTAGCTCTCTACATTGATATGCACTTCAATTCATGGCATGATACTATAAATACCAAAATCGAAGTCAAAACCATTTCTACGATAATCCTTAGTTCCCTTTCTGGTTTCTCTTGACTTTTCACCCTTCAAACTCCAAAATCTTCATTTCTAAACCAATTTCCATCAAATTTCTTCCATAGAAACACTAAAAACATCATTCTCTACCATTCTAATTGATTGATTTCTCAAAAATCATCCCAAAATCAAAAAACCCAAATTCAACCTAGGAAAAACCCTAAAATACTAAAAAACCACATTTCTCATCAACAATCAACAATGGCAAAAAGAATCAAGATTGCAGTGAAAAGTAAAGGAAAATCCCCAGTGAGAGCTGCAAAATTGAATGAAAAAAAGTCATTCTTCCTATCACCAAATGAGTATGCTTCTTACCTTACTTTTGAAAATAGAAAAGTAAAACCCCTAAAATGATTTAATGATCAACTATTCAAAACAACCCATTTACTTGAATTATTAGCTAAGTATAAGCTTGAAAAATTTTTGACTTTCAAAGATATAGCCTATCCTAGGCTTGTAAAAATATTTTATGCTAACTTGTCAGGTCCCACAAATACGTAGATAAAAATGTGATAAACAGTTTATATAGCGGAAATAACTTTGGATCTTGCCCCTATCTCGTTGGAGATGCAGTATACAATC
>JANHAO010024053.1:0-11724 GCA_026873985.1 Saraca asoca
ATCAAAGATACAAGGAAAGAGGAAGGAAGAGAGGGGAAAATTCATACGAAGAGATTGATCGACAAATGATGGATCTAGGTATGATTTAATCCTTCATGAAATATGATTGTGAGAATTATGATATCCTAAGATTCAATTATAGTTTTATGTAGTTTTCTGCATGATTTAGAATCTAGGAAAACTACGAATTATGGTAATTTAAAGTTTACAGCATTTCTTATTTGTCAACCACCACAATTTTACTTGCATTATTATATTGTGCCAACTTCTAATGTAAAGTTCTACTTCTATTAAATTTGGAATTTGGTTATAATATGTAAGTGCTAAGTATAACTACAGACTATAGAGACCAATTATACTAACTTATTTTAGATCACATGGAATAGGCTTAACAACTGTATCGTATCAATCTTAAATTGTGACATCTACCATCATAATTTTATTTTATAAGATTTGTATTCTTTTATTAGTGCCCAATGATCCCAAAAGTTCAAAATTTTAGAAAAAAAAATTAGTGATGATTTATTATATTTTGACATGTTCTCTAATGCACGAGTCTTTTTGTGCTTGTTAGTGACTTAAATAGTTTGAAGGAAGTCATAGGAGATGTAAGCACATGCTTATTGATAAGAGTACTTAAGTTAAAACTTTCATTTCCCAATGGTATAAAAAATAATTATTCAAACCCAACAACTTTCTTATGCACATAAAACATGAAATTCAAGTGAAAAATAAATAAATAAAGAGGATGATGGGGAGAAATATAATTTGGCAATGACTTGTAAATACAATAATTATATGAGAAAAATACAACTTACTCTTTTTAACTTTTAATAATTATATTCAACATTTATAATTATTAATTTTTATAGTCAATCTCTTTAATTTTGAATTAATTCCATTTAATACCTAACATCTACCTTATAAGTGATTTGAGAAAGCAAACCTACTCGGTTTGGCATAAAATTTTATGAAAAAAATCAAGCATAGTGTGAAGGTCTTATGGCTCAAATTTAGGAGTGATCTAATTTGTTTACTTTTTTTTCCCATTTTTGGAGTATTTTGATCATTTTAACATAGTTTGCTTGTCCAATGTGAGTAGGAAAGCCCATAGTTATGATCTTTGTATTTTTATTTTTGCATCAGTATAATATGGAACTTATGTTCTTGCCTGAGCTATGGGAAAAAGTCTTATGTAGGTGTAATTTACTACTTATTCAAAGTTAAAGGAGATTGATTACAAAAATTAATAGTTATAAGTGCCAAATACAACTACCCTAAAATTGAAGAGAGTAATTTGTACTTTTCCAAAACAGAAACTCCACTAGATAATGCATCTAGTGCCCTAAGAACCCAAATAACACTTCACAAGTTGGCTTTTGATACAATAATGTAATTGTGTATGGTGATTGGTTGATTTATGGGTTTAGTTTTAGGAATGAGAAGGCTGACTAGTCAACACCTTAATTTGGAAGAAAAAAAAGAAAAAGGAGATAATACAAATTATCTTTTGAAGTTTAGATTGTTGGTCCTAACAGAATAATGATGTTGCATGTTTTTACAAATCGAAAGATATATACATTTTAAAATAGATTGGATTTTTTTCTATTTGTAAATCATAAGTCTTTAAAGAATGTTGCTTTTGAAAGCTTATTAGATAATTTAAAACTTAATTGGAATTACTAATCAAAAGTAATATAGAATTAAAGAAACAATTATCAATTAAATAGATTATATGAGAGTGCAACAGAAATAGTTTAAACTAGAAAATATTTGTAGCATAATTGCAATTGTGTAGAAATATAAAAATGTAGTAAAGATAAATTGTGCAAAATTATAAAAAATAGTAAAGAACTCCAAGATTTTTAAAGTGGTTCAACTTTAACTAAACAGCAACTAAAGTCTACATCCATTGAATTAATCCTCTACCAAATGACTACTTTTATTAATAACCACAGGAATTAACTAGGCTCTTGCATACCAGTTTACAACACAAGATGTAGATTAGGCTCTTGCCTACCCAGAATATCATAAGATTTGATTGGGCTCTTGCTAATCTATTACACAAGATTTAGTCAAGCTCTTGCTAACTTAGATACAAAAATTCTTTTATCTCATATAGACTATGATCAGCCTTATAACCTAGAGATATATTCCAAGAATTCTATACAATTTTCAACTAACTGTAATTAATCTTACAACTAAAGAAGATGCAAAGGGAAGATCAACCTCTTCCTTTGTATCTCCGATTTCTATCAGCCTAAAAATCTCAAATGAAAAATAAGAAATTAGGGATAAGAGAAAATAGTACCACAATTTGAGATGAATATCTCAAATATCTAGCTATGTTATCTTCATATCTAGCTATGTGATCTTCATAGATTTTACCCAGGATCCTTAATCAATTGAGGTTTAAAGAGGTAGAATTAAATCAATTGAAGCTCAAGCTTTTCTCTTTGTTTTCATGATTAAGATATGAGAAACTAATATGAGAACTGCTGTCTGTTAAAATGAGGTGAAGGCTATTTATAATTATTGTAACAAACTTTTGAAAAATAACTAACTTTTCAACCTTCCATTGATTCATAGTAGTTACCAACTAAGTAATTGATTTGTAAATCGATTCATCTATGAATAACATATAGAAGTTCTTGACAGAATCAATGCATGAATTGAATCAACTGTTATACAAACCGTTCTTGAATTAATTACCTAATTGATTTATGAAAAATCCTAACTTTTGGTATGCAATATTTTTCAAAACTTTTCTCCATGAATCAATTGTTGAATCAATTCAAATATATTTCATAGGATTTTCAATATGAATTGATGCGTGAATCAATTTACACAATAAAAAAATAGTTTTTATCAAAATTGCACTTGTGAAAAGTATTTTGAAATCCTAGTTAGAAAATATTTTGTTTAAGCTCATTTCACTTGATTTATTTCTATCTTAGTTTAATTATTTTAGAAAGTTATTTGCATCAAATCTGATTAGAACACACTTACAAAAGATCCTAGAAAAATCAATAAAAATACTAAGATTGATGTTGGATCTCTTGAATGTCACTTGATCAACCTATGTCTGCAAAATGAATAAACACTCAAAGCATATGGTTAGATAGTGACATCAATTAAAATTGGTTTTCAACATCAAAACTAATGAAGACATGATAGCAAGGCTAACAATCTCCCCCTTTCTGATGGTTCTAAACAATTTTAGATAAGCATCAAAATAGGAATACAATCAAGAATTTTTAATTGAGGGTTTTTATTTTACTCCCCTCACTTTACTCTCCCCTTGAGATCTTATCTAAAATCTCATCATTCTCCCCCTTTTGGCACATCAAAAAGTAATAATGGCTCATTAAAATGAAATAACAAAGTTTAAAATCCAATCTATATAATAGGGGTAAAGGGATTTAAGAATACAAAAAATGTTTCTAGCACTATTTTGGTGCTAATCACCCATTGAAGTAATGATTCTACTTAATTCCAAACTTGTTGTAGGAATCAATTTTTTTGTTCTATATATCATGTGTTGAATCAATTCTGGAATCAATTTAGCTAGGATTGAATCGATTCAGGTATCAATTCATTCATATTGATAAAATTTTTTCCAAAATTTGGAATCCTCCTAAAAGATGAAAATTTTGTTGAATTGGTTCTTAAATTAATTCATAGTGTAAATTTTCTAGTTGTGAATCGATTCATGAATCCATTCAGAATCTCTCAAAAAACCTGGAAAACTTTGAATTGATTTAGGATTTGATTCAGAAAGTCTTGAAATTATTTTTCATGTAGTTTTGTTTCAAAATTGTTAATAAATGATGCATTTATCAACAACAATCAATTTAACACATTTTATACCTCAAATCTCATATTAAATACTTGTAAAACAAACTTAGAAAAAATCTTTAATGTCTAAGTTAGAATTTTGCAAAGGTAAACAAATAAACATAAAAGATAGAAATATCTAAAGAGGGTTTTAACATTTTTGGTTATATGGTGAGTGCAACTACTATTCAACATCATGAGCTACTTCTTTTTCTCCCACAATGACCTGCAAAACAAAACTTACACTTGCTTTGCTGGTAGCCAATAGATTTTGGGTTCATATTTGTTAGTAAACATATCAACATATCCTTTAGGTAACCAAAGTAATTTTTCATTTGGTTTTAGCATGTATGTACCACTACTATAAGAATAGTACATAATATGATGTCCCTTCTGATTGCATTAAAAAACAAGTCATATAACTAAAATTTCTTTTTGACTTAAAAGTCTGAGATCTTTCATTAGATCTCCTCTTGTTTTGTTGTCTATATCATAAACCAATTTTATTTTGAAAAGTTGTTTGATTTTGCAACATATTATTCAATCTCATTTTACTATTTGTAAATCCTTGTAAATGTCTATTTTGGATTTGTAAATTTCACATTGATCACACACTTTTCTTTCATTGAATACTGTTTCAGCTAAGAGATTTAAATCATGATTTTCTTTTTCAATCTAATTGATTTTCTTAAGTAAGTTATCTTTTTCCTTTTTAGCATGCTTTAATTCTTTTACAATCTTTTTTAATGCATCATACAGTTCTTTATGTAAATCATTAGTTTCATCATCAATATTACCATAATCGCTAGAATTGTCATCATCACTAGAATTAAGTTCATCCCTAGAATAAAAGAAGGATTGATTACCTACCAAATACCTCACTATCATCATCTAGTTTGGCCATGAGGCAAAGGAGTACTTCTTCTTCTTTCTCTTCATTATCTTTAGAATCAACATTTTCATCATCCCAACTAGCTAGTTTGCCTTTTGTTGATAGTTGAATCTAGTTAACCCAAGTTTAGGACCCCAATCTACAGATTTGAATGTAAAGAAAGATAAAGAGAGGAAGAACAAGATGACACCAGAAGTTTTTAACATAGTTCGACTAAAGTTAGTTTGATCTTTATGTCCATAGCTTTTATTACTCTTTTGCTAAGTATATTGTATCTGATGATTGATTGTATCATGTATAATGATTTTATCCCCTTTTATACTAGTTAGGGGGTTACAATTTAAATGTAAATCAATGGCAGATAAGTATCATGATTTGATTAGGATTCCATAATGGATAGGGGTTGATGGTTATATTAGACTTCCATCGAGGCAGGAAACTGAACAAATCTTCTTGGATTGGTAGTTAAGGATACATACTTAAATCTACAAGATGAGTCTTATTCTTAATGACCTAAGGTGGTTGCTTTGACTTATGTTGACTAGCAGCCTTAGCTCGTGTGTAGCGACTTGATAACTTAGTCCAACAACCACAATCCTTAATGAGTTAGGTCCTTATTAATTGAGTCCATCCATTGGACTTTTACTAGGCCATTTATGTGATTCTAAAAATACCTACAACATTAGCTCCCCAACTCTCAGTTTGTGTTATAGACTAGGAGTTGAAGTCTGGCTACTAAAAGTATCAACTGCAATGGCATTGTTTTGTCCCTTGCTAGTTTATACCATCATTATCATATTTAATACACACATTTTTTCATAGCCATCAGCATCCCAATGTCAGAGTCTTTTTTTGTTGAATTGTTAGATTAAGGGTAATGATCAATTTTCTAACCTAACAGTGAAGCTAGTCACATCATATAAGGTGAGGAAAAGCCTTCTTTCCCTCTCACTTATGTTTTGAAATTTAGCACTTTAGTTTATTTGTGTGCTTCCTAAGCCCTCAATTAGTCGCCACCATTCTTCGTCTTTTCTGCATCGCTAAGTCTGTGAAAGTAACCTTTGGGTTCAATTTGTTAAAGATCAATCATGCTCATTACACTTTCTTTTAGGACTCATTTTGTCGATTTAGTAAGTTCTCCAACCATGACCTTAATTCTAAGTTTCTATTTTTTCTAGATATTATGCCTTGTGGGTTTTGGTATCTGGTGGTTAGGTTTGGTGATCTATGCTCATTAGTCTTTTAGGAAAATTTTTCCTATTGATTAGTTCTATAATATGTTTATTCATGTGTTTTTTATTGCTTGTAAAACTGGAGTGTCGTTTGCCAGATAAAATGCTTGTAGGTCCTGATGCCATAGATTATTAAGTTTTTGTTTCCTTGGTTTTAATAACCTGATAGGTTCATTGGTCAAGCCCCCTATGTTTTCAATGGTCTGGGTTTTAGATGATGCATGGCATGTATGACCTGCTACATAGGGCATTTCCTATTTAGCTTTAGGTTTTAGGTATGGTATGCTTTCAATGACCTAATCATTCCTTCTTCTGTATAGATGGCAGTTCATAGACGACGATGTTACCTGATTGGGAACGCCAATGATTTTGACTCTCTAGCCAAAAGTGGGAAGTTGATACATTTTATAGATGATGTGACCTTTAGGAATGGTGAGGTTACTGAGAGGTTCGAAGCTTATCCTAATCCCATTGAGGGCTAGTAGATCACTGAGAGTGGCCACTCAATATTCAAGCACCACCCTTTGATCATTATGCTTGATGAGCTCGGGGGTATAGTTAAGACACACCATCTTCCTAAGGTCTACAGCATTATGGCACCTTCCCTTGATGATCACATAGCCTATCCTTCTTAAGGATTTCTTGCTATTAGTACTCACCTACTCACTGTCGGGCTTAGGTTCCTAATCTATCCTTACCTTGTAGATTTGTTGAATAAATCGAAACTCTCCCCCTTTTAGGTCATGCCTAACTTATAATCTTAACTCACCACCCTTAGGAATAATATCCCCCTCCTTCAATCAGGGTTCTTTACTATTTGTTTAGCATAAAAACTATGGGCTAGCATGATGTGATTTATTACCTAATAGCTTAGCTAATTGAGTTTAAGAGGATCTTGCCACAAGGTGATGCTAAGGTCAAGTTCCATGTAGGGAATTATAAAACCCACTGGTTTTACATTTCATGCCCTTCTCTGCATCATCTTCATAGTTTCAATTTTGTCTTTACTCCTGGTAAATGAGCTTAGAATATGTGCACTTGCATAAATTCATGTTTTATTCCCTGGTTTTAACTTTTTATTTTATTTTGAAAATGGAGCTGGTAAGGAGAAACCATCATTAGAGGCTAAGGAGGTTGAGGTGCTAGGCCAATTCATTGTTGTAGACAACCTAAAGAACAATCTTAGATTTGATGAGGATGTCCTATGTTTGCATAAGCTTGCTCCAACTTTAAATGTTGAGCTCACTAGAGACATTGGGGCTTGCCAAACTAAGGAGGTCAGTCCAATGAATTTTGAGGAATATGACAACGTGTTGAATCTTAACCTCTGAATGCCATAAAGCTTCTGTTCTGCTCAATCTATTACTACTGTAACTTCATCAACTACTGCTGCTATGAGTGAATCTCCCTTGTCGATGGTAGTAGTATCCCTATAAATGTTGACTCCCACCTTATTTCCTGAGGTGGTTGAGGAGGTTATATCCCCCTCTGTTCCCCCTATCAAAAAACAAAGAGTAGACAAAGGGAAGGAGGTTGTTATCATTACAAAGGAGATGCTACCTAAGGTCAAGGTCGTAAAGCAACCTACTAGTCTTGGTCCTAAGATGAGGGAGTACTTCGGCCTCTTCTGAGAGAATGTTGAATCAATCCTAGGGTCTCACAATAGGCCCAAAGTATTGAAGTCAAAGGAATCCTCAAGGGAAGGATTGATGAGCTATGTAGCTTGTCATGTCTTATTGGTAAATAAAGTCCTTTGAGCTTGGTTCTCTTACCTCTTTGTAATTCTAACTTAATCATTTGATTTTTCAAGGCTTGCTGTTAACAATAAAGCTAAAGAAGATGCTTCAAGCTTGGGATGAGGGGAAGAAACAGCTTGGCAATGACCTCGCTATCATGATTATTGAGGTGCTAGAGTTAAAGGAAAAAGATGGAGACACCAAAGTCACTAGGAAAGAAGCCAAGGAAGCCTTAGCTCGTAAGGTGGCAAATCACGAGGCCATCTCATCTAGCTAACATAAATGGTCGATGAGCTGATAAGAGTGAAGGGTGAGCTAGATGTAATGATGCAACAAGTTAAGGCTTTTGAGTGGAAATATAAGGTACCTAAGAGTAAAGCTACTTTGGCTAAAGAAGAGGTCACTCAAGCTAAGGCTAAGACCACCACACTAATTACAAGAGCTAAAAAAGAGGTGGCATCTAAGGCCACCACTGGCTTCTTATTTACCTATGGGAAGGGCATCTAGAGATGGATTTTTCCTTCTTTGGTGAAATTGTTCTTGAGTTCATTAAGGGCTTCAAAGAGGAAATAAAGGTTGTTTCTCTTGATAAGACTTGATTCAAAGGGAGAGCAGCTCATAGGTTATGGAGACTGCTAATGATCAAATAATGGTTGACCTGCCTATCTCCCATATGGACCCTTCAGATTGGGGCACAACTTCCAAAGGCCAATATTCCCCATAGGTCATAATTTGCAGTAATTTCTTAATGTAATTCTAAATTTCTAGGTGCAAATTCTCCCTATTTAGGGAAGTCTTCAATAAACTTTTTCATAATAATAGTTGTACTCTATTGTTGTCTTATTTGTTCAAGTTTCCATAGTTTTATGTTCAGCTGCTTGCAAATGATATCATGAATGAGTTCTTGCAAACCATGACCTAATGATGATTAGTTAAAATAGATGTCTAGTAGGCTAATCGATTAATAACTTTGTCAAAATGAATGTCTATGTAGGTCACATGTATGTGGTGCCAAGTAGTAGTTCGTATATGATGCTAAATAGTAGGCTGTTTACGATACCAAGTGGTAGGTTGTATGTGGTGTTGATGAGTTAGTCCCATACAATACTAGAAAGTAGGTCACATATGGTGTCAAATAGTAGGTCACTTGTAAAGAGTTGGTTGTATGCAATGCTAATGAGTTAGTCACAGTCACATGCAAAGAGTTGGTTGTATGCAATGCTAATGAGTTGGTCACATATGGTGCCAGATAGTAGGTCATATGTGGTGCCAAAGAATTGGTCACATATGGTGCCAGAAAGTAGGTCGCATGTAGTGTCAAATAATAGGTCGCATGCAGTGATAAATAATAGGTCATATGTGGGGCCAAAAAGTTGGTCACATATGGTGCCAGAAAGTTGGTGCATGTGGTGCTGAATAGTAGGTCGCATGTGGTGTCAAAAAGTTAGTTGTATGCAGTGCAACGAGTTGGCCACATATGGTGCCAAAAAGTAGGCTGCATGCAATGCCAAAAAGTTAGTCGTATGCAGTGTAGATGAGTTAGTCACATATGATGTTAGTAGGCCACATGCAATACCAAATAATAGGTGACATACGATGCCAAATAGTAGGCTGTATGCAGTGCTAAATAGTTGGTCACATGTGGTGCCAGAAAGTAAGTCTCAAATGGTGTTGACTATTATGTCACATGCATTGCCAAAAAGTTAGTCGTATGTGGTGCCAATGAGTTGGTAGCATCTAGTGCTAGTAGGTCACATGCGGTGCTAAAAAGTTAGTCATACGTAGTGTCAACAAGTTGGTTACATATGGTGCCAGTAGGTCACATGTGGTGCAAATAGTAAGTCATATTTGGTGCCAAAGAGTTGGTCACATATGATGTTAGGTCACATGCGGTGTCAAATAATAGTTGTATGTAGAGTTGATGAGTTGGTTACATACAGTGCCAAAAAATAGGCTGCATATAGTGCCGAAGAGTTAGTCACATACAATGCTAGAAAGTAGGTCGCATACAGTGTCAAATACTAGGTCGCATGCGGTGCCAAGTTTTGTAAGTTCATTAAGTCAAATTCCTCTTTCACATTAGAAGGATGAGTGCTCTCTTCTAGATTAGGAGGTCAATAACTTGCTTTTGGATTAGAAGGGCGATAACTTGCTTCAGGGTTAAAATTCTTTGAAAATCTATCCAGAGATTAGTAATTAGTCATAAAAATTTAAAAACATTGATGGTCTTATCAATTTTAAAACAATGTTATAGAATTAGATAAGCAGTATTCAAATTCATTGATCATATGGGTGGATACATTCAATGTCTTATGGCTTTCCACTAGAAATCACATTAATCGTCCTCCTTTTTATCCCTAGTTTAACTTTATCCTTGTAATAGTGTTGAGCTATGTATTGATCACCTTGCACACATCTAACTCCATTGGGGATCAAGAATCTGATGATGATTGTCCTGGTAGATGTGACCATTTCTAGGTCATTGATCATAGGTCACCCTAGCACCATATTAGATGTTGAGGGACAATCGATGATTAGAAAGTCTACCAAGATGGTTACCTAGTGACCTAAGTCTCCAAGTGTAATGGGAAGCCTAATTTGCCCACTGGTAGTATTACATCTGCTATAAAGCCATAAAAGGGCTTTAAGGAAGGCTTTAGTTAATTTGAGCTTAGACCCATCTATTCAAAACATCCTTTGTAGATGATGTTCACCAAGCTGTCTATATCGATTATAATTCTTTGTACCATGGTGTTACCAATTCTGGCCCAGATAACCAATGTGCTGTTATGGGGAGAATGTATCCCTCGTGCATCTTCATTTGTAAAGGTGATGCTATCTAAGGTTGTCCTTGCTTTCTTGGTAGGATTCTCAGATTCACTATGTCTCGTGACCAAGATGTGATTTGCTTCTTGTACGTGACGTTCATGTGACTTGCTTGAAATACTTGCTTAGGAGTCTGTTGGCACTGCTACTATGTTGGTCGATGTTCCACAGGTCAAACCACATAATCCCATAAGTGACTAATAACACAATATTTGACACATTTATTTGTCCTCATGCTTAGCATTTTAAGTGCTTAAATGAATTAATTCTAGCTAACTTAAGATGTATCTGGGGTTTAGTGTTAATTGGAATCAAATTGCAAATTTCTGCATTTTCAGCCATAATTGAGTAGTTTCTGTAATTCTTGAATAACTTGAGCTATACTTGTCCAATTGATGTCATTCTTGTCTTGTAAGAAATATAAAAGATAGACCTACAACTTCTATGAATACCTCCAAGGCTGAATCACTCATTTGGTTATCTGAATTTGGAGATAAAGTTACTGCCAGAATACCGGAATACTGTCTCTTGGGCAGCCTGACCTTCATGGATTCAGTAGACCGTATCTCGAGGTAGAAAGGTCCAAATGAGGTAAAATTAAGTCCAAATGGAATCTAAGACATAATTCCACAACTTTCATGAAGGCTTCCTAAGCTAAATGAATCATTTTGGGCGTGAAATATTGGCTGGCAATCAGAGGTAGAGTTGCTACGAAAATGGGCCTATAGAATTGAAGCTTTAAGGCCCCCAATTGGCAACCAACTTAAGCCCATTTGCTCGTCTCTTGCTCCAGCCTGCTGGAACCTGAAAGAGAGAAGGAAAAGGAAGAAAAAGCAGTCTACAAAGAGGGTTGGCACACAGAAGGCAGAGGCTGCCATCCAGCTAAGCCATCAGCCTACTCCCTACGTGCAACTAGCTTCTCCTTTTGTCTACCTGGGAAAGCCATTTAGCCTTAAGACTTTTTTTTTCTGCATTTTGCTCCAGTTTTAGCTTAGATTTTCTATGTATTTTTGTAAGGGTAGAGCAAGCTTTTGCTCTCCCTCCTTTCTTTCATTTTTTCTTTGATTTTCGACCTCCATGGAAGGCTAGTGTTGTAACCAATCCAAGGGGCTACTAACTTGCTGCATTAATGCTGAGATCTTGAGGTTTTCTTGCTACATTCCATTGTTGGTCTATCTTTCCTTTCTCCTCTCTATGTTCA
>JANHAO010024054.1:0-11735 GCA_026873985.1 Saraca asoca
TAACATTTATTATGCATGATGCAATCCATTTTATTGATTGGGTTTCAATTTGTTGTTGCTTTAAATAATTTAAATTAATTGTTAACCTTTTAGCTCACATTTAATCACATTAAATGTAATTCGGCATGAAATAATTTTAGAAACATTTTCTAAGATCAGGGGCATTTTCATAATTTCAGATGTAACTCACTTACATCTTAGCTTATGAGGTCAGCTACTCATCATATGAGAAATACCCTAGCGTCTGGTCTCAACAGATCTAATAATGTCCAGTTATCAGATCTCAACTAGTGTCATTTTAGTGTAGAAGTTTATGTCATTAACAATCGCCTTCACAATCGCATAACCCCTTATAGGATTGATTGAATGAGTTAACTTCTCACCATGGACTTCATCTTAAGTATACAATGCACAATGAATGCAATATAAGACGAATATACAACCTTTAATATCCAAATCCACATAATGTATAGTCATAGTTGCAATAGAGTCCAATCAAATTGGTCCTAGGGCACCTATCCAGACTAACACTGGGGGCTCACCCCCTTCTAAATGAGGGCCCTTTTAAGAAAGGAAAAAATCGTAAGGAGCCATCGAGAGAAAGAACCCCCATCGGCACTCCAAAGTAGATAATACTTCATATGGGATAAGTTCACCTTGATTATCATTATTAGCACCATCTGTAGGGAGTTGGGGGCTCACCCTCTCCCATGTGAAGGCCCTTTTAAGAAAGGACTAAGCCATGAGACCTTTAGGTCAAAGTAAATAATACCTCACGTTGGGCAAGTTCACCTTGATCATCATCATTGGCACCATCTGTAGGGACCCCTGGCCGTACTAAATGCACAAGCCCACCCGATTGGAGGGCTTATGTTATGGTAAAAATAAGGAAGGGGTGAAAGCAGAATCCCACAGCGATAAGGAGTTGAGTGAGTTTGTGCCTTATAAGGCTGGGGGCTCACCCCCTCCCAAATGAAGGCATTTTAAGAAAGGACAAAACTATGAAGAGCCGTTTGAGGGAAAGAACCCCCATCGACACTCCAAAGCAGACAATATCTCATGTGGGGCAAGTTCACCTCAATCATCATCATTGGCGCCATCTGTGGGGACCCCTGGCCATACTCAATGCACAAGCCCACCTGACTAGGGGGCTTATGTTATGGTAAAAATAAGGAAAGGGCAACAGTAGAATCCCACATCTATAAGAAGTCGAGTAAGCTTGTGCCTTATAAGGCTGGGGGCTCATCCCCTCCTAAATGAGGGCCCTTTTAAGAAAAGACAAAATTATGAGGAGCCGTCCGAGGGAAAAAACCCCTATAGACACTCTAAAGTGGATAATACCTCACGTGGGGCAAGTTCACCTTGATCATCATCATTGGTGCCATCTGTAGGGAAAAACCCTGATTGGACCAGATTGGTCAGTCTATGGCCCTTCACGATCTGAGGCATGGACCTGATTAGACCACTCCTAATAGGTCACAAGAAGTGCAAACATGTAGTAATCATTGTTGATTATTTCACTAAGTAGGCAGAAGAAAAGGAACTAGCATAAATCTCTTCTGCAAAGATTGAAAAGTCATATAGACCAATATTCTTTGTAGGTTTGGAGTCCCTCGACAGATCATGACTGACAACGGGACCTAATTTAATAGTGATCAATTCATCAAGTTCTGCAGTGATCTCAAAATTGTGAAGAGCTTCTCAACTATAGACCATCCTCAAGCCAATGGACAAGTTGAGGCTATCAACAAGATCATCAAATAGATCTTGAAAATAAGGTTGGAGGTTAAAAAGGGAGCATAGGTAGATAAGTTGCAAAAGGTGCTTTGGGCTTACAAAACCATAGCTATCAACACCACAAAAGAAACTCCCTTTTCAATGGTGTATGGATCTGAGGCCATGATCCTAGCAGAATTTGAATAATAACAAGCTACATTCAGTCGAGAGGATAATGATCAGTTGCTCACTGCAAACCTCAACCTCACAAAAGAGACAAGAGAAATAGCTTGCCTCAGGGTCGCAACTTATCAGTAACAGGTCACGAGATACTACAATCGGAAGTTCTGAGTTCAAAAATACAACATTGGTGATCTCGTACTATGTCTTATTCTTCCTAAAGATCACAAGGCCAGTGACGGGACACTAGGTCTAAACTAGGATAGCCCATACATAATCAAGGAAAACTTAGGAAATAAAGCTTATCACCTAACGAATATAGACGGGGCTAAAGTTCCTTAAGCTTGGAATGCTAAGCATCTATACCCATATTTTCAATAAAGAATTTAGCTTATCCTTCTAATCCTATAATATTATTCAGAAATTAATAAAAGCACTCAAGTTTTTTCTTAAATTTTTATGTTTGTATTTATTAATTTTTGAATAAAATCTCAACAAAGCATTATACAGGGTGCAAGCTAAAAAAAGTCATGGAATGCTAGCTAAGGCACGACCTACTAGATAATTCATTTCAAACTGATGCACGACCTATCTAGGCATTGAACCTGGCAAGTATACATCGTCATGGTTTGCTAGCCAAGGCATGACCTACCTAGGCAATTCATTGTTAGCTGAGGCATGGCCTACTGGGCATTCAACTTAACAAAAATAAGTGTGCAAGCTGAGGCACATTCATGTGACCTACCTGGACATTTGATTCATGCAAGCTGAGGTGCATTCATATGACCTACCTAGGCACTCAACTCGTGCTAGCTGAGGTGTAGCTTTCATGCAACCTACTAGGCACTCAACTTGTGCTACCTGAGGCATAGCTTTCATGTGACCTATTGGGCACTCATCTTCACATAAATTTATCAAGTCATGGTTTTATGGCTGAGGTCCATTTATATTAACCTATATGTTATCATTTGTGACATACTCAGTTTTCAACTTGATTAATGTTTGTCAATTCATGATTTGCTAGCTATTATATGCAAGCTGTTGAGCATTCAAATATGGAAACTGGGAAGAATCAAGTAGGCATATTATAAAAAGTTCATTTAACACCTTCTTCAATGTGGTAAATTTACACAAAGTTCAAGAATGAAATTCAAAATTACAAAAATCATGGCCTAAGAAGTCTGGCCCTTAGAAGCTGAGCTTTTATGGGATGGAGGGTTGACATATAGGGTAAGTAGGTCATCCATCATTTGATTATCAAAGGCTTTTGTGACCTGCGAGCTACCCTCTCTTTAAATAGCACCCCTTAACAGAAGAAACTCCAACTGTGAACTCCACACCCTTATTAGAAGAAATGGCCTTTGTAACCTCCTCAAAGCCATTAATAGCCTTAAGAGCATTCTTACCAAAAAAAAGAGAAGTCCATCTTCTGGTGCTGCTCCCACAGAGTGTACAAAAAGGAGGCGTTGGTTTCAGATTCTACATTTTCTTCTACTTTTGCAACCAGCACAGTGGTCTCTGCTTAAACCCGAGTGACCTCTTTTTTTCCAAGAGTAACTTCTTCCTTGGCTGCCTCATACTTCTTCTCAACAACCTTAGCTCGTTACACTACCATATCTAGTTTACCTTTCACTCTTATTAGCTCATCAATTACTTTATTGAGGTATGAAGCGATAGCCTTATGATTTTCCACCTCATGAGATAGAGCTTCCTTAGCTTCTTTTTAGGTGGCCTTGGCATTTCTTATTCTCTCGCAGTGGCTAGATCGCCCTCAAGTCTTTCCTTCTCCTTATCCCAAGCTAAGAGCTCGTCCCTTAGCTTTACGGCCCCCAGCATGCTCTGAAAAATCAAATGGTTAAGTTAGATTACTAAAAGGTAAAAGAATCAAGGTAAAAGGATTCTATTTACTAGCAGGCCATAACAAGCTATATAGCCCATCAATCCCTCACCCGAGCATTCCTCTGACTCCAACATCCTGGTGTGGACCCTAGGATCCAGTCCATATTCTCCTAGAGGAAGTTGAAGTACTCCCCTGTCTTTAGGCCATGACCGATGGGTCACTCCTCAGCCACGACCTTAGGTGCCACCCATTCTAAAGTGGTAGTAACTCTCTTCCCCTTATCTACTCTTTGCTTTTTGGCAAGGGGATCAAATGGGGACTTGACCTTGACCACCTCAGGATATGAGGTGGGAACCAACATCTGTGAGGATGCCACTACTAAGGTCAGAGAAGATTGACTTACAGCAGCAGGGGCCACAACAGTATCAGTAGCAGAATGACCAGAAGGAAGGGTTGGTGGCTTTTAGAGGATAAGCTTCACCATGTTTTTGTAATCTTGAAATTTTGCTGGGTTGACCTCCCTAATTTGGTGAGCTTTGATCTCTCTGCTGAGTTCAATGTTTAAAGCTGGAGTAAGCTTATGTGAGCGCAAAAGATCCTCATCAAATTTAAGGTCATTTTTTAAGATCATCCACAGCAGTGAATTGGCCCAACACTTTAACCTCCTCAGCTCCAAGCATTGGTTTCTCTTTGTTAGTCCCATTTGTAAACTAAAATAAAATGTCAAAAAAAATATATAACAAATACATAAATTCATGGAAGCTCGCATGCCCTCAGCTTGCTTACCAGGAGTAAGGATGAAATTGAAATTGTGAAGATGATACAGAGACGGGCAAGAGACATAAAACCAGTAGGTCTTGTAGTTCCCTACATTAGATTTTCCCTTAGCATCCCCCTGTGGCAAAATCCTCTTATACTCGATCTGCCAAGCCAAAAGATAATAAATCCCATCTTGCTGACCCATGCTCCTTATGCTATAAAGATAGCAAAGAACCCTTACAATGATGGTGGGAGATTATTCCTCAGGTAAACAAGTACAAGAGAGGCAAGCTAGAAGTAAGAATTTAGGGTCAGCTAGAAAGGGCAGAGTTTTAGTTTATTCAACAGATCGATGATATAGGGATGAACTGGGAACCTGAGCCCAGCAGGGAGATATGAGTGCTCATAACAACAAACCCCAAAAAAGGATAAGTTGTGTGGTCATCAGGGGAAGGTGCCATAAGATGGCAACCCTTTGGAAAGCGGTATGATTCAACTATGTTTTTAAACTTGTCTAGCCTGATGGACAAAGAGTGATGATTGAACACCATGCAATCTGGAGACCTCTCACTCCTAGCGACCTGTTGAGCCTCATTGGGGTCAAGTTGAGTAACAAATTGTTTAGTGACCTCACTGCTCCCAAAGGTCATTTCATCTATACTATGCACCAACTCCTTACTCTGAGCTAGAGAGTCAGGTTTATAAGCACTCTCTACTTAGTAACCTCAGTTTTTATGAGCTACAGCCATCTACACAGAAGGATGAATAGCTATGTCACTTCAAGCAGACCATTCCTAAAACCTAAAACTTCTATATGCTAGATAGGGAATCTCCTATACAGTAGGTCATATATGCCTCATCACCACATCTAAGACAGACCACTCAAAACATGGGGGGATCGACTAATGAGCCTATCAGGTTGCTAAACCTTAGGAATAGGTAGAAAGCTAGACTCTACAATCTACTTACTTAAACTACAAGCATTTTATTAGATGGATAGCATGCCAGTTTCCACAAACAATAGAAGGAATGCAAACAAGCATACAATAGAATCAATCAGCACATAAAAAGTCCAAGTAACTAACGAGCATGCACCAAACTCTCCAACCAATAAAGTATCAGAAATCCACAGAAGCAAGACACTAGTGAAAAGTAGAAGCTTAAAACCAAGGAAGTGCTAAAAACTTATTGTATAAATGAAGTGAGATAGATTCTAAATAGAATGATTGGTTCCCGGTAACATGAATCCAGAGACTACTATGGCAAACTTGATGAAGCAGGAATAGTAGTGACTGCTTGAAAACTTGAGAAACAAGCAAAAGGTAGAGCATTAGTTTTCAAAAGTAAGAGAGAAAAAGGGTTTTCTCACTTTATATAGCTTAGATAGCCTTGTCGTTTGATTTGGAAACTGATCAATTGCCCTCGATCTAACGGCTCAGTAAATAATGAGGCTTAGTTATCACCACACTGGTAGCTATAGGAAAATATGCACATTTAATGCGATAATGATGGTACGCGTAGACAAAATGACGGAATAAAAGTCTAAATGATGGCATGGTTGATTGTGATTGCCAGCAAACTACAGCTCCTAGTCTGCAAATCGTACTAAGAGTGAGGGGCTAATGTTGTGGGTATTTTCAAAACCACACAAGTGGGCTAGTAAAAGCTCGATGAATAAGCCCAGCTGATGAAGGCCTAACTCAACTAGGATTGAGGTCATAGAAGCAAGGCATCAAGTCGCCAAATGCGAACTCAGGTTGTTGGCTAACGAAGGTCAAAGGGGCAACCCAAGGTTGTTAAAGACGAGGTCTAGCTCACAACTCGAAGCATGCCCTCCCAGGCATCAATTCAAAAAAGACCATTTAATTACTTATTTAATAGGAATCCATTAACCATTGTAACTGATTTATGATCTATTTCCATTATGGAATACATTGTAACACCCCGACTACTATAAAAAAGGGATTGAAATCATTGTAAAGGGGAAAAACAATACAGACCAAATATTGAAAACTCAACAAAAGATTGAAAAATAATATAATCGTAGATGTAGGCCTTGCATCTGGCTGAACCATGTTAAAAAGCTCTTTGTGTCCCTGTTCTTTCTCTCTTTCTCTCTCTTCCTTGCAAATTTGCCTTCATAACTTGTAGTTTGGGGTGCCGAACTTGGGTTGACCTGATTTTTCCATCAATAGGAAAAAATTAAAAATAGGCCAAAAATTTCAATCTTTTTTAGTATTCTTGAGATAAAATGTATTTTAGGAGTTAAATTAGGTGTGTTAGTGAAACTTCAAAAAGAAATCTCCAATACTATTATGCATGAAATCATTATATATTTTTTAATTTTTATTTATATGATCTATATTTTAAAATATGTCATTTTATTGCATATCCACATGCACTCTTTCAACCCAAAAAATAACAAACTTTTGCCGACAATAGATAAAAGTTGGGAAGTCCGGTTGCATCTACAATAAATAAGGCTCCCAATATTCTTGAGACACTTTCCTTCATACGATTTTGACCATAAAGTTAGACAAATGAGACATGTTAAGTAAATTAATAAATCAATACAACTTGTTAAGTTAATAAAATTTATGAATATATTGGGAAAACCTTTTTCAACTCAACTTTCGTATTATTATTAAAATAAACACTGCTCATAATATTTGTAAGGTGTTATAGTCAAACAAGACTTTATATATTATTTTAAATCTATATCACATACAAAAATCTAAATCATATCTACAACGGATCGAAATTGAAGGATCCAATTGTGAGTATAATAATAATGACTTTCAATATTCTCAAGGCATTTATTTTATCAAAATTGGACTATGAAATTGGAAGAATTTGACCTTAAATATATTAAACCTCTTAATTTGTTTTAATAAGTTTTTCCTTAAATTTTCTTTAAGTTAAATAAAATTGAAAAATATTAATATTGTTTCGGCATGAATTAAGCAGTATCATCTTCAAAGGAGAAATGAATTTCCTCCATTATAGTTTTTCACCATTTCAAATTTTGAAATTTTTATGAGAATAAATTTTTTTTCTTTACCTATTAATTATCATTGTTGTAAATATATTAGCATGTCTCAAAAATCAATGATTTTTTCAATCACTTATAGTTGTTTAAATCATATATCACTTTTGATATTATGTAAAAAAAATGGGATATATAAAAAATATAAATAAATATCCTTTTAAAGAAACAAAAGGGTAAACAAATAAATTATATCATAAACCAATCAATTTTTTTATGAAAGATAATATTAGAAATAATAGGTAATCGTTTTACAAATTGAAGTTATAGGATGTTAATACCACAATTTGTAATTTCCTTCTTATATTTATCAGGATTTGTTGAGTTGTAATTTTTTTTTTTTTAATATCACAATGGATTAACATGTGACAAAGGAAGGTAAAATATCTTAATAAAAAAGATAAACTTAAAGGAAGACTTGCTCAAGTTAGAGTTTTGATTCGCATAATAACAATGGCAGCATATCGGAGAAGTAACCTTTCGCTATCTTTGGCCTCCATACATAATGATGATGACAATGTAACATTTCCGTTAATAATGTCCATCATAAACTAGACTTATTTTATCAATTATCCCTTTAACTTTATTTTTTTTTTCTAATAAAACTATGAAGGAATAATTTAAAATCAAATCTTAAAAGCTATTATTCACTATTTTGTAATTAAGTTATCATCATCATCAATTTATAATGAAGTTTAAAATAATTTATAATTAAGTTATCATAAATCAATCAATTTGTAATTAAGTTATTATTCACTATTTTGTAATTAAGTTATCATCATCAATTTGTAATTAAGTTATAAAATGAAGTTTAAATAACTTGTAATTAAGTTATCATTAACCAATCAATTTGTAATTCCCTTCTTATATTTATTGGGATTTGTTCAGTTGTAATTTGTTTTTTTTTTTAATATTAAAGAAAAATTTAAAGGAAGACTTGCTCAAGTTAGAGTCTTGATTCGCATAATAACAATGGCAGCATATCGGAGAAGTAACCTTTCACTGTCTTTGGCCTCCATGATGATGACAATGTTACATTTCTATTAATAATGTCTATCATAAACTTGACTTATTTTATCAATTATCCCTTTAACTTTATCTCTTTTTTTTCTAATAAAACTATGAAGGAATAATTTAAAATCAAATCTTAAAAGCTCATTATTCACCATTTTGCTCATAAGTCACTGCCTCCATAGCAATTTTTGTGAATTACTTTTTTGCATATAATTTATTTTTTTGGATGATGGTATGATTTCTTTACTCCTAAACGATAAATGCAAAGTGGGCTAGCATTAATTTCTTTTGGAGTTCATGCTCCTTATCACTGTAGAACTTCTAGAAAAGTTACTTTCTATGTACATACTTAAATAATTGAAAAGTGTGTTTATGGTCATTCTCATGATTTATAACATAAAATAGAAAGTGCTTATAAGATTCATGTATACTTGTCATATATTGAAAATATGAGTTAATAGGAGTTTTACTCCTTATAATTTCATTAAATTTGTTATTTAATCCTTATACTTTTATTTTGTGTAATTGCACCCTCAAATTTAAAATAATTTGTAATTATGTCCCTACCATAAACTTTTATTAAATCCAATTAATAGAAACTAACTAACTCAAAATCTACTCAAGAATTTTTTTTCTTTAACTTCTTCACCATTCTTAATCAATTATTTCAATGAAAAAAACTTAATCTTTTTAATCCTTATTAACATGTAAATTCCTTTTTTTTAAATAGTGAAAGTAATTTTTTTATATGATAACTAATGGTTAATAAATAAATTTTGATAAGATAAACATAACATGTAAGTCAATAAAAATAAAATGCTAATATATAATTTAATAAGCATGAAAGATTTTATTAGTTAAATTTAATATTAATTGATGATGATGATAACTTAATTATAAATTATTTTAAACTTTGAAATATAATTAGATCAAATAAAATTATAAGAAAGAAATTACAAATTCGTTAAAATTATAAGCACTAAAAACTCTATTAATCTTAAAAAAAAACATTAAGATTATTAATACTAATCAATAAGTTGTTAATCTGGTTGTCCAACCTTGGAGCAGTAATTTAGGCATGGAAAATTTAGCCCCAAAAATTAGCACTTGCATATGTTATTGTGCTCATTATTATATTATAATGAAATCATCTATTGCATTAGGAGCTTAAATTTGCCTTTGAAGTTTATGCGTATAAGACTATCCACAATGGGAGTTGCTTAAGGGAATGCTTAACTTAAGCAACTCTCTTTTAAGTAACTCTCCTATTGTGAAGTAACTCCCAAGGTATGAGTCAGCATTGCAATTACTTAATAAGCAACTGCATCTTAAGAAAAAAATGGGTCCAGTTGTGAGATAAGTTAAAAGAAGTGAGATAAATTATGAGACTCATTTAAGAAATTTGATAGAGTTGTACCATTGTGGGATAAAATTGCTTGAGTTGCTTAAAGGAATGTAAAATGATGTGACATTGTGAGATTCAATAAAAAATTAATAAATAATACTTAAGCAACTCTCTTAAGCAACTTGCAACGGGAATAGTCTAATAAGTTTCCAAAAACCATGCAGCTTACCAATTAGTAGTAGCCAGTAAAAGTGTTATTACGCTAAGCTGTAATTATTACTTTTTCACATTTTGCTGCCTTTCTCACCGCTGTACGGCTCATTCTCTCAATACGTTCCATCATCATTGTAGGAAAAGTCTTTTAGAGGAGTGAATATATCATGAAATTCTTTTTATTTTCTTGGATATTAGGAGAAACTTATTTTTTATGTAGTTGATTATTTTGACTATTGTACTTAAAAATAGATGATTTAATAATAAAAATACTTAATCTCATCAAAGTTTCTCAAGTTATTTAAGTCATGGTAGGTGCTATCCAGCAACTATTCCTTGATGGTATGTTGGATGGTGCATAAAATTTTTAATTACATAAATTTAATGGGTTTGAACAATACATTAAGTGTATCAAACATATATTAAATATGAAATAACTAAAATTTTTAAAAACATATGTGATTTTATTTAATTTAAGCACTACAAAAAAAAATAGAATATTTAGAGGCAATTATCTAGCTCGGTTTCATTATCCGTCATTAATATAGAATAATAGCGACGATTTCATTAATTGTCGTTATATTTTGTGACTTTGTTACATTAGCAGTGGTTAAGTGATAACTGCTGCTATCATTCTACCTAAATTCACTGATTAAAAATCCTGACTTTTGCGTAGCAGCACCTCAAACCCCTTTGCATTAACATTTGGCCTTTTTCCTACGACCCTATTGCTGTCACTCTGAAAGAGACCCAATTCCACAAGACAACCTTCAAATTAAGCTTTGCCTCGTCGACTTCGGTGTCTTCTCCGTGTACTATAGCCAATAGCATCCTTCCGTCGATAAGTTTCTCCGTCACCCACACTTTTATTTATCTTCGAAGGTTTTTCATCTTTAATTCATACTCTGATCTTAACTGTTTTGACAATCGTGTTTTGACATTTTCATCTCCTCAGTTATCGCACGCAACTCCGGAGCTAACTTCACACGAATTCCCAATTTTCAGCAGGTTAGTTTCCCACTTTATAGTCTGAAATATTTTCTTTTTGTTTAATTGATTCATTTATGGTTTTCTTTTTATGCTTGAATATGCAATTGATTATTGTTCTGGTGGGAATCTCCGTTCCCTTCGACAAAAGCTGATTGAGAAAACATTTTCCAGGAATTGATAAGCTATTATATTTTCTTTTAATTTTCTATGTACATAGAAAGTCTAGGAAAATCTAAAGAATTTTGAAATTTTGCTTTATATATATTCAACAAAAAAGTTGAAAAATGAAAAATCATGTAGACATGAGTTCAGTATTTTCTTACGCTCTGTTCTTTTTGTATTTGAAAAGAATCTGATTTTTGACTCTTGCCTTTTGTTATCGTTACCCTTTATTAAATTAGTCCACATTTAGCTGGACTAGATAAAAAGATGGAGTCATAAATTAATTTTATGGTTGATTTCTTGTTCCTAGCAACCAAAAAATCGGATTTCTATTTTGATGTGATTGTTCTGTGTATATTATATGTTTTGGAATCCGTCCTGATTGTGGAATTGAAGTATTTTCCTATTTTCTCTGTGATGCATAGCAAGTCCATCATTATTATTAATTCATTTAAGTAGGCTGGCCATTG
>JANHAO010024055.1:0-11723 GCA_026873985.1 Saraca asoca
GGCCACTTCAGTGTTGTTCTATTCAAGTGTGATTGGTTTGCAGTTGGAGAGGACATCTACGGGCTCACTTATGTCCATTTTAATAGAAGATGTTATAAGGACAATCCTTTTGTACTAGCATATCAGGCACACCAATGGTTTTATGTCCAAGATCCCTTCGATGAAAATAAGCATTATGTTATGAAGACAGTTCCCAGAGACTTATTCAACATGAATGACCATCTAGATTTGGATGCCCCATAGTCATATGGGAATGAGCCATCTAATCAGATGACAAGACTTGCTATATCCCATGATGATGAAGTTTAATTGATGAGGAAAGACATTCCAGCTACTATTTTGGAAATGGCTCCACCTCTACCTAGTGCAGAACTAGATGAGGTTAAGTATAGAGAGGATTCAGAGTATGAGGATAGTATATGATTATCATAAGAAATGGGTGTGCATGATAGTCCACCATCTTCATCGTACTAGATAGAGTTTTAAACAGTTAGGTAACAAGCAATTGTAGAGGAAATATTTTATTTATATTTATAGTCCACCATCAAATTTGAATCTATAGCATGTTTCAAAACTTTGATATAAAATCTTGTCTTTGGTGCATATTAAGTTGCACAATTTCAAATCCCTAAAGCACCTTAACTCTGTGATGTTGCTAAGGTACAACTTCTACATTTTCATTTAAGTTATTATTGATGTTATTATAGCATATTACTCTCATGTTTTTGCAACATGTATTATTAAATTAAATTGAATATGCCTACTATGCTATCCAATTAATCAAGGTATATGGCTCATGCAAATGTCAACCAAGTGGTTGGTAATTAGAACACATATTTTACTAATTTGTTAATTAAATGAAGAAATTGACTTTCTAAAATTTGTCTTGCAAGTCAATAATCCTTGGACTATGAGGAGATCTATCTGGTTGCCTTTAATTTTTTCTACATTTCTGTATTTGAAAAGCACTTGAGTCATGTATAAAAGAGTGAACGTGTCAAATTTGTGACCATGCAAATATGAAATCTAAGAAACTTTAGCATAGCTTCTTAATTTTTCCTAAAATTTTATAAATAGTACTGTGTTTATATAGTAATATTTGGTTGCTATTGCCAACTTCTTTTCTAATAAATAAATAAATAAAACTTATTTATGACAACACAATTAGCAAATTGGTATATAGGTTATTTTCAATTGCCAATAATTGTCACAAAATGTTATCATCATATTTTTTACTTTGTTGGCGGACACAAATATGCATAAGCTGTAGCGCTATAGTTATTGCGTGCTCCAGATGTGCACATTATTGATGGTCAGTGGCCATCAATAAATGTTAAACTTATTATTAACAATTATTGATTTTCGATAATATAATTTGTAACACCCTTATTTGTGACACACATTTACAATCAAATCAATATAAATAATTGTATTTTCAACAATTATATTTTGTTTGATTGAAGGTCATAGCAGTCGAAAATAGTATATTTTCTTGTAATGATTCCTTAATTAACGCCATAATCTGTGCGTGCTTAATTTCTATCCATTCGATTCTTTTAATTTGATCCCTTTATTTGACTTCTTTGATCTATAAATCTCTTCTTTCCTCTACTAGACCCTTATCTTGTTACTCGGCCCATCCTAATGTTCTTTTATTTTTATAAAAAAGTCTCGGACATATCCATCCAAAAATGAAGATACCTTGAGAGGATTTGGTGTTTCTTGATACAAAAATGACTTAAAGAGCTTGAAACCATATGTTGCTTTGTTATTGTGCATGGAATTACATAGGATGGATTCGTGTGAGAATCATTGATGGTTCTTTGGGATATAAAAGGATTTGCATTCTTTGATTCTTTAAGATTATTTTTATCACTGAAAGGTGTTATAGGTAATTTTGGATACTGCATAAAATGGGCTGATAAAAGTCCAATGGACAGAATCAACTAATAGAGGCCCAAGTCATTTGAATTGAGGCCATTAGACTAAGACACCAAGTCGCTAATACGAGCTAAGGTCATTGGTTAACATGGGTCAAAGTAGTAACCTTAGGTTGTGAAAGCAAGGCTTAGCTCACTGCTCATAGAAAGCGTCCTCAACCATCGGGAAAGTTCATCCAGTGTCCTATTCTGACAGAAGTCTATTATAATTGTCTATCTTGATCTATTATGTAATCCTAATAATTTCATGATACTTATCTATTATAGATTTATATTTAAACTGTAACCCCCCCAACCATTATAAAAGGGGATGAAATTATTGTACTTAGGAAATTCAATCATTAGATACCAAAACACTTAGCAAAGAGCAATAAAAGTCATGGATATAGGGGTCAAACTAACTTTAGTTGAACCACATTAAAAACTTCTGGTGTCTTTTTGTTCTTCATCTATCTTTCTTTCTCCCCTTTTACATTCATTTTGTAGCTTAGGGTTCAGAACTTGGATTGACTAAATTTTACTGTCAACATTTTGGCGCTAGAAGGAGGGCCCTAAATTGCATTGACCTTTATTTTCTTATGGCTAGAGGGAGAACCACCAAAAGCTTAGATGCTGCAGTTGGCCAACTAGATGGTCATATGGAACAACATAGGGATCCAGTTCTCCATGTAGGCACTTTCACCATCCCTACCACAGGTGTTGTCGCCTATGCCACCAGCGGCCTCATATCAACTAGATATCATTGATGGAATACAAGCATGGCATCAGTGTCATGAAATGCTAGAAAAAATGGTAGGAGAGTTGGTTGAGGCAATTAGGGCATTAACTCAGACATGAGCTTAGGGCTCACAAGAGCAAGTTGGGGGCACGACACAGAAAGAAGCTCTCCAATAGTTATGGGAAGGAGCTTAGGAAGAGGGGCCAACTAGAGAAGAACATTGGCATACTCATTTAGCTAGCCCAATGAACTCACGGCCAAGATAGGTGGCTCATCAAGTTCATGAGGAAGATGAAGGAAACCATCAGCGACATGGGAGTTTGCGTCAAGTTGAAGGCTCGAATAGGACTAATAGGAGACATGCCTCAGATCAAAACTCATTGGGCCATAAGCAGGTAAGACATAGGACTTTAGATCACCACAAGAAGAGGAGTCGACCATCTTCCAACATCAGTTTGAGGCTTAGGACCATATGGTAGAGGAGCTGCTTCAGAAGGTAGAGTAGCTAGAATGATACCCTCGAGCTTAAGATCATCGAGATCGTTATGATGGGAGGATGCTGTTTACCAGGGAGATTAAGAAAGAGCCTTTCCCTCATAGGTTCAAAGTTCCCACTATCTTGCTATACAATGGGGATAATGATCCATATGACCACCTGGATGCATTCAACATACGGATGGATCTTCAAACAACCAATCCTTTGGTCAAGTGTCGTGTCTTCCTAGCCACTATAGGAGACATACCTTGAACATGGTTTAGAAATCTCAAAGCTCATAGCATTGATGGTTAGGAATAATGCTAGAGGAGATTCATTAACCAGTACAAGGCATTGAGAAAGTAGCTCCCACCACCCTACCACCTTGCGATAGTCTTTTAGCAAAAGAATAAATCACTGAAGGGCTACATTATCTAGCTCAGACATGAGGTTAGTAATGTAGAAAATCCCTTAGACGAGAGCATCTTGATAGTGATATTAGTGGGATTCTACAAAGATGGGAAGCTATATGAGAGCATATACAAATCTTTGGTAAGGGACCTGGGAACATTCTATGAGTGAGCTGCTAAAGAGATTAAGTGGGAGGAAACCTTTAGCCTTAAATCCAATGATAAGACAAATAGCTCCAACTAGAGAAAAAAAAGGGGCAATGTTAGGAATGACAAGGAGAGTCAAGAAAGCTTAGTCACAAAGAAAGCCAAAAATGAGCGATCTCAGTGAAAAGGTCACCATGACAACTACAATATCCTATCAGATACTTTGGAAAGGATATTCACGGTAGAGAAGGACAGGGAGGATTTTAGGAAGCCCAACCCTAGAAGAACTCCTGATTAGTTCAAAAACAAGAACAACCATTGTGCTTATCATGATGAAATTAGGCACAACACTTCAGAATGTAGGCATTCAAGGATGCAATTGAGGACCTAATCAAAAGAGATCATTTAAAAGACTATGTGGTGTGACCTATAGAGCAGCGACCTGAGTAGCATCAATAACATGTATGAAAGCAATGCCAACAAACTCCTAAGCAAGAAGACATACCCTTGGTAAGAACTATATTTACCATTCATGATGGGCCTTTTGTTGCAAGTACCTCAAGAGGTCATATGAATGCGACTTGTGGGAAGTAAAATATATCTTGTTTACTAGACATAGTGAATTCGAGGGTCCCACTAAGAAAGCAAGGATGACCTCAGATAGTATCACCTTCACAGATGAAGACACACATAGAGTACATTCCCCCTATAACAATGCACCAGTTATTCGAGCTAGAATTGGTGATATCAGGGTACGAAGGATTATGATTGATACAAGAAGCTCAGTGAACATAATGTACAAGAGATATTTTAAATAAATGGATCTGAGCACAGGTCAACTAGAGCCTTCTCCAAAGCCCCTTTATGGATTCACTAGAGATATAATAGTATCGATAAGGTAGATTAGGCTTCCCATTACTCTTGGAGACTCGGGTCACCAGGCAACCATCCAGGTAGATTGTTAGATCATCAGCTATCCTTCAGCATATAATGCAGTGCTAGGGTGACCTATAATCAATGACTTGAAAATGGTCACATCTACTAGGACACTTACCATTAGATTCCTAACCGCCAACAGAGTTGGATGTGTGTGAGGTGACTAACACATAGCCCGATGTTGCTATGAGGATGAAGTCAAACTAGGGATAAGGGGGAAGAATGTTGATATGGTTTTTGGTAGAAAGCCTCAAGCTTAGAGCACTACACATCTCCACCCATATTATCAATGAACTCAAGTTTGCTTATCTAACCCTATAATACTATTTTTAAACTTTTATGACTAATTACTAATATCTAGATGAATTTTCAAATAGAATACCAAAAGTGAGCTATTGCCCTTCTAATCCGGAAGTAAGCACTTGCCCCTCTACTCCGAAAAAGGCATTCAACTTGATGTACTTATAAAGACTTGGCATCATATGCAACCAACTATTCGGTACCGCATACGACCTACTCTTTGCCATTATGTGGGGCTTACTATTTGACACTGCATATGACCTACTTTTTAACACCATATGTGACCTACTATCTAGCATCACATATGACCTACTCTTTGGCATCGTTTGTGACCTATTACTTGACACCACATACAACCTACTCATTGCCAGCTGAGGCACATCAGTGCTCAATTCATTATCAATTGAGGCTCATAGCATATTGAGGCATATCATTGCTCAATTTTTACTAGTTGAGGCACATAGGTGCTCAATTCATTGTTGGCTGAGGCTTATAGCCAGCTAAGGCACAACGATGCTCAATCCATTGCCGGTTGAGGCTTAAAGCTAGCTAAGGCACATCAGTGCTAAATTCATTACCGATTGAGACTCACTGCCAACTGAGGCACATTAATGCTCAAAAGACCACCAGCTAAAGTGTATCCATGCAATCTACTGACCATTCGACTTGATAAATATACATTGTTATGACTGAAAGTTGAAAAGCATTAATGTGATTGATTGGGCATTTAACTTAATTAATATTAAGCTATGATTTGCAGGGGTTTATTCATGTTATCATCATTCAATGTGATGTACTTGAAAAGCATAATGATAATAACAAAATTTATTAAAGACCTCGCTCAACAAGGAGAACATCCATATGAAGGTTCAAAATAAATATACCTATAACTACCATGGCTTATGATAAGTGGGCAAATTACGTAGTATTATGTTGATTTTTATCCCTTGATTCATTGTTAACTTGTGATTTCTTTGCTCTTTTTTACTTTGGTTTAGTGTTTTATTCCTTGGTACTATTTTGTTTTGTATTTTTTCTATGTAGGCTAGTAAGAAGGCTTGGAAAGGAGGGTGAAAGTGAAAATTCAAAGCATATTTGGACTATGAAAAAGCTAGAAGATGAGCCCTTACAAGGAACACAACTCAACATTGCATTTGTCTAAAGCAGCTTGAAACATGGCTTGGCCGTATCCCAGGATATGGTCATGTTCTATTCACTTCTCTGAATTTCTCTAGCTTGAAACACACCTGGCCATGTCATAGGATACAACCATGTTTTGGGCCCATTACCCTACTATTTAAGCCATTATATGCTTAGCCAAAAAGAAGAAAGAGAGCTTTCAGATAGGTTAGCTTGGTTTTCTATTCTTGGGATGTTTTTATGAGTATATTGTTAGAGATTCTTGCTAGATTGAAGCTTTTGTGAAGATTCCATTTCATTTCCTCCTTTGTCATTCTAGTTATCTCTTCCAATCTCTACCTTTATTTTTCTACATTTGTATTTGGATATTATGGAACATTCAATGATGATGAATCTAGTTTTTATTTCTATTGTGAGTGAGTATATTTTTATTCTAGGATTGGGAATAACCTACTTATAGTCTCTTGTTTCTCTATTGATTGATTTCCTATTGTAATTATTTGGTATTAATGGATTCAATTGTTATGTCTGCTAAGTGTTTGATAAAATGTTTGGCTATCATTTTGTCTGATTTTAGGTAGATAATTGAAGCACCAAAAGGAGAAGATTATCACCAAAACCCTAACTGTTGATTAAGGGAATTTTAATCACAAAAGTAGATTAAGTTCTTTTAGGATTGAATTGGTTGGCATTGAATTAAACTAATCCATGAAAGTAAGTTCAATTAGATTAATTTGTGTAATATTATTAGACCTTGAAAGAGGCTAGTAATTAACTTAGCCTAAACCATCCTCAATTATCCAAGTGATCACAATAAGAAGAATTTGCACCATTTCTTGAAGACCATAAGTGTGGTGAATCCCAATCCTAGGCTTTTACAATTGCAATTTGTTTGTTAATTAAGTGCCTTGTTAATTAAGTGCCGATTTCTTATTAGTTTTCTTAATATCTTTAACATCCTTTATTGATTTAGATAGCTTGAATTGTAAAACTCTAGTAATTGATATCTAGGTCCTTGTGAGATTCGACCCGTACTTACCGATGTTTACTACAATTACATCGTGCACTTGCAGAAATATAATGAACAAGTTTTTGGCACTATTGCTAGGGATCTCTTTGTTGTCAATATTAGTGTGTTTTGCAATATAGCTTGACTAAATCTTTTCTATTATTTTGCTATCTTTTCTTTTCTTTCATTTTGCTATTACTGCTCCTTGTTTCTATTTTGTTAAAAGCTTCTGAGAATCTTGTTCAGTTTGATCCCGAGATTGAAAGGACACTTCATAGAAGGAGGAGACAAAGGAGACAAGGCCAATTAATACATCTAGCCATGTATCAACAAAATAACCATTCATTGAAGGACTTTACTACACCAGATACCCAAGGCCTAAGCCCTAGCATTGTTAGACCTATTGTGGAGGCCTGCAATTTTGAATTGAAGCCTTCACTTCTCCAAATGGTTCAGCAAAATTAGTTTGGAAGGTCTCCCACCGAAGACCCAAATCTCCATCTATCAGTCTTCCTTGAGTATTGTGATACATTAAAGCTTAATGGAGTTTCTTAAGAAGCTATTTAGTTGAGATTGTTCCCCTTCTCTCTAAGGGACAAGGCTAGAGCTTGGTTGCATTCTTTGTCGGCTGGATCCATAACTACATGGCAACAACTATCACAAGCCTTTTTAGCTAAACACTTCCCTCCAAGCAAGATGGCTCAACTCCACAATCAAATTACAACTTTTGTTCAAAGAGATGGAGAGTCATTGTATGAAGCTTGGGAGTGGTTCAAGGAACTTCTAAGGCTATGTCCCCATCATGGATTGGAAAAATGGCTAATTATCCATACATTCTACAATAGGTTTACATATAATACCCGTATGTCAGTAGATGCCATTGTAGGAGGAGCACTCATGAATCAGACTATAGATGAAGCATACACTCTTATAGAGGATATGGCTCAAAATCATTATTCATGGTCAAGTGGATGAGCTTCATTAAAGAAACCACTGGGGAAGTATGAAACTGATGCACTAGACCATTTGTCTTCTAAGGTAGATGCTCTCTTTTAGAAACTTGACAAGTTAAGTGTGAGTGCAGTTGGTTCTTCCAATGTTTCATGTGAAATTTGTGGATGTATTGGTCACATTGCTGTTGAGTGTCAATTAGGAAATCCTTCTCCTTAAGATAGTGAGCAAGTAAATTTTGTCAACAACTTTTCCCAGCAGAATAACCCCTTTTCCAACACATATAACCTAGGCTAGAAGAATCATCCCAACTTCTCCTACCGACCAAATCCAAACCCCACTCCTCAAAACAATTTTAGGCAACCCCCTAGTTTCCAACCCCAGATACCTCCTAATCCTCCACTCCCACTAAAAACCAACCTTAAGACATTGATAGAGAACTTTGTAATGACCTAAACTAAGCAAAATGAGGAATTCAGGGCACAAAATCATACCATGAGTAAGGCTATCAAGGAACTAGCTTCCAAGGTTGATTCACTGGCGACACATAACAAGATGCTAGAGACCCAAATTCCCCAACAAGCCATTTTTTCAATTTAAAGTTTAGGTAAACTTTGAGGTCAACTTGAGAATCCAAGGGAACATCACAAAGCTATTATCTTGAGAAATGGGAAGCATTTAGAAGGGCCTAAAATAAGCAAAGAGGAAGTAAGAGATGATGAGCTTGGAGTAGAAGTTGAGAAACCCAAGGAGGTTAAAGCTGGAGAAAAAGAAGAAATGGAGGTCAAAAAGAAGAAGAACCTAAGTACACACCTCCTGAACCATACAAGCTACCAATCCCCTTCCCTCAAAGATTGGCTAATGCGAGGCTAGAGAAGCAATATGGGAAGTTTCTGGACGTTCTCAAGAAGATGCTTATCAATATTCCCTTTTTGGAAGCCATTTCACAAATGCCCTCTTATGCCAAGTTCTTAAAGGAGATTGTATCTAACAAGAGGAAGTTTGAGGAGTATGCCATGGTTTCCTTGACTGAAGAATGCAATACAATTATCTAAAACAAGTTACCTCCCAAACTCAAGGATCCTGAGAGTTTTTCTATTCCTTGTTCTATTGGCGATATGCACATTAATTGTGCATTGTATGATCTTGAAGTAAGGGTGAGCCTCATACCTCTGTCCATTTGCCAAAAGCTTTAGATGGGTGACTTAAAGCTAACCACTCTCTTTTTACCACTAGCAGATTGATCCATCAAATATCTGGTTAGTATCTTAGAGGATGTGTCTCTAAAAATTGGTAAACTCTTCATCTCTATTGATTTTGTGATTTTAGAAATGGAAGAGGATGCTCAAATCTCTATCATTCTTGGAAGGTCTTTCCTTGCCACTGCTGGCACTATTATTGATGTTAAGAATGGAAAGCTTTCCTTGAATGTAGGTGATGAAAAGATTGAATTTAATCTGGCTCTTGCTATGAAATGCCTTTCTCTTGAGAACACATGTTGTAGGATTGATTTAATTAAGCAAACTTTGAGAGAAGACATAATGAGTCATTATTCTATTGATCCTCTTAAGCTTTGTCTTGTGAAAATTTCTTCCCCTTGTGATAAGAACATTGAAGCTACCATATATACTAAGTTGCTTGATAAGAGCCCTGTCTTTCCTATAAAAGCAAGAGCTGAAAATTTGGAAGTGGATCCAAAACACACCGCCATGGGAAGACAAAGTTCCAAAGGTAGAACTAAAACTTCTCCCTCCCAACTTGAGGTATGAATTTCTCAATCCCAACTTTACTCACCCTGTGATCATAAATGCAATTCTAAGTGATGATGAAATTGATAAATTGCTCAAGGTCCTTAGAAAGCATAAAAAGTCATTCAGCATGGTATTGATGATATCAAGGGGATTAGTCCTTTTATTTGCATGTATCATATTCTGCTTCATGATGATCATAAGCCCTCTACAAAGCACCAAAAATGTTTAAATCCAAACATGAAAGAGGTAGTAAAAAAGGAGGCGCTTAAATTACTTGATTCAGGTATCATTTACCCTATCTCCGATAGTGAATGGATGAGCCCGGTTCAAGTAGTTCCAAAGAAAGGGGGTATGATCATCATCAAGAATGATAATAATAAATTGATCCCCATTAGGATAGCCATAGGTTGGTGGATGTGCATTGAGTATAGAAAATTGAATAAAGCCATCGAAAAGACCATTTCCTTCTCTCATTCATTGATCAATTATTAGAAAGGCTAGCTAAGTATTCTTACTTTTGTCATTTAGATGGATATTTAGGATTCTTTCAAATTCCTATTCATCCAAATGACCAAGAAAAGGCCACATTTACTTGTCCTTATGGCACTTTCACCTATAGGAGAATGCCATTCAGTCTTTGTAATGCACCAGCCACCTTTCAAAGCTACACAATGGCCATATTTTCTGATTTCATTGAGCATATCATGAAGCTTTTATGGATGATTTTTCAGTCTATGGCACCATATTTGATCATTGTTTGAGTAATTTCACCTTGGTTTTACAAAGATGTGAGGAGGTGAACCTTGTCTTAAATTAGGAAAAATGCCACTTCATGGTAAGAGAAGGCATAGTGCTTAGGTACTTAGTGTCAAAAAGGGGAATTGAAGTAGATAAAGCCAAGATTGAGGCTATCCAAAGTATGCCCCCACCCTCAAATGTTAAGGAAGTGAGAAGTTTCCTAGGCCATGTGGGTTTCTATTGGCATTTTATCAAAGATTTCTCTAAAATTTCAAAGCCTTTAACTAATTTGCTTGTTAAAGATAATCATTTTGTCATTGATAATGATTGTCGTGATCCTTTTTACAGGTTGAAGGAAGCCTTGATATCTACACCAATCATTTAACCCCTTGACTAGAGTCTTCCTTTTGAAATTATGTGCGATGCTAGTACTATGTCATTGGGGTAGTTTTTGGACAAAGAAGGGATATGAAGCCTTATGCCATCTATTATGCAAGCAAAACTCTGGATGAAGCTTAAGTTAACTACTCTATCGTAGAAAAGGAGTTGCTGGTAGTAGTCTTTATGATTGATAAGTTCCGCCAATACTTGCTAGGGTCTAAGATTATTGTGTATACAGACCATGCTACTATTAAGTACCTCCTAAGCAAAAAAGAGGCCAAGCCAAGGTTAATCCAGTGGATCCTTCTCTTGTAAGAATTTGATTTAGAGATTTGAGATAAAAAGGGAATTGAGAACGTAGTTGGCGATCATCTTTCAAGGTTGAGGCAAGAATCAATTGAGGATGCATAAGATGAACTACCTATTGATGACTCCTTCCCTAATGGTCAGCTCCTTGCCATCCCTAACATTGAAGCTCCCTGGTATGCTGACTTCGTCAGCTACCTTGCATGTGGAATCCTACCTCATGGATTGAGCTATCAACAAAGAAAAAAATTCTTCTCTGACATTAAATCCTACCATTAGGATGAACCTTGCTTATACAAATGGTGTGTGGATGGTATTTTTTGAAGGTGTATTTGATTACACAATATTTGACGCATCTCTTTGTCCTCATAGTTAGCATTTTAAGGTCTAAAATGACATGTTTCCAACTGTGTTAGTGTGTATTTGTGATTTTGTGTCAATTGGAATTAATTTGCAAAATTCTGCATAATTGGCCATTTTGAGCAGTTTCTGTAATCTGGCCATATCTTGAGCTACACTTA
>JANHAO010024056.1:0-11721 GCA_026873985.1 Saraca asoca
TTACAATGGTAATTACATATGCAGTAAATCTATTACATCAACATTTATTGTACAAGATAGAATATATAGACTAAATCTCTGCTTTTGGCCCCTACAGGCCATCTTCTGTAGGCGGGACCCTATGTGTCCGTTAGAGCAAGACATGACTTGATCTTCTGTTGGGTCCTCAGGTTGCAAGTTATGCTTCATCAGCTAGGTCGTTACCTCATTCGTGAGTAATGGAGCTAAGGTCAAGCTCGCTTAGCAGCCCGCGAGCTCGAGCTGCAGAGATCACTTCGCGAAGCGACTTGAGGTCATAACGATCTGATCATTTCCTCGGGCTAGTTTCTTCGCTATTTTCAAGCTGCTTGAGGGTCCGTCTAGGACCAAATTTCTCATACAACATTTTGTAATTGAAATCTTATTCAAATTGCTTAATTATATATATATATATTTTAAAAAATAACTTATAGTGAGGTAAAATAAATCATTTAAAATAAGTTTTAAATCAAAAGTTTTAAAACAAATTTTTTATATGTTCCTTTATAAGTTAAACTTTTATTAAAACTATTTTTCACTGTGTGAATCGATTCATCATGGAAAACTTGTGAAATGAATTTGAATCAATTCACAAATCGATTCATGAAGAAAACTTTTCTTACCAAAGGTTTGGAATTTTTCTAAATTGATTCTTAAATCGATTCAAACACTTTTTTCAAAACACTATGATTTGATTCATCAATCAATTCGAAGATGAATTTCTTCACAAGCTAAATCAATTTATAAATCAATTAGTTAGTTATAAGTTTGTTATAACTACTATGAATCGATTCAGGGACTAAAAATTAGTTATTTTTAAATATCGATTATCTTAACTATAAATAGACCAAAACTTATTTCAAACTTAACTTTTTTACACATAGACTTTGTGAGAAACCAGAGGAACTTTGAGCTTACACCTGATATTCATTATCTCACTTGATTTCAAAGATTCAATCATTTCTTGAGTAATCTAGAGAAGATTTCTACTTAGATAATTGAGATTTACATCTTAATTTACAGTATTGTATCTCTTTACTCTATCTTGATTTACATTTTAGATTTGTAGGGTTAGGAATCTAAATACAAAGGAAGAGGTTGCTCTTCTCTTTGCACCCTTCTAGAATTGTAAGGTTGATTGCAATTTGTAGAAAGTGCACTGAATTCTTGTAGATCTTCATAATTATGAGGTTAATTATAGTTAGGTGAAGATATAGAGTTTTTATATCATAGGTCTTACAAGAGCCCAGGAAAATTCTTGTTGTAAAATTGGTTTATTTCAGCCCTGTGAAATTCCTATGTTAGTTAATAAAAGTAATCATATGGTTAAGTATTGAGCCAGTGGAGTAGACTTGAATTGTAGTTTTAATTTAAGTTGAACCATTTTAAAAATTCTGTGTCTTAATTCTTTAATTACTGCTTTTACATTACTGCATATTTTCTAGTTATACATAATTCTAAGTTTTATGTAAATTTTGTCTTGAATTTTTGTCATACTAAATTTTGTATATTTTCTGATTCTGCATTATTTTAATTAGTAAATGGTTTGATTGTTAATTCAATACTTTGGTATAATTTTTTATAACCCAGAAAGTCTTCTATTATGTATATTATAATAAGTTACAAATTACTTGCATATTGCATCAAATTGTTGATTATTTGCATACTGAATTCAATTAGAATTTAATACAAATCAAAAGAGTATAAAATTCCCCTAAAGGAACAAGGGTAAGATCATAATACTTATAGTTACTTCTGGGACCAACACTAATTGTATAATAAACCTCCATTTTCTAACACAGAAAAGCAGGACAAAATAAGAACATATTCACATACACTCTAACTGGGAGAAGTTCAAAGCAACCCATCATTTTTAGAGAGTTTGAGTGAAGCTGATTTTCTCAAACACTTAGTAACAACTTTAATGGTATCTTCAAGAACCTCATCGAGCTTCATACTCCCTATATTAGGATGATTTTTCATCTGAGAAAATGAACATGGTAAAGCCAAACTAACCACTGAATTGAGTCAAAATCAACAATTAAAAACATAATAAACATATCTAGAACTATGTTACGTAATCAAATTCTTGAGCTTAAATGAAAAATCAAGGCAAAACTATAAACTTATTAGAAAACAATTTTCCAGTAAAATTTACTGCCAAAATCCATAATGAGCTATACAAGTTAAGAACATTTAGGTCAGATCTTGGAACTCAAAGCTAAATGACATGTATCATAGCCAAACCAAAGCATGTATAAATACAACAATAAAACACAAATCAAACAAGAAGAAGGATACACCTATCTTCACTTTCACTAATAGACTTCCTAAGAAAATTATCCCTAGGAAGGTTGCTATCATTGAAGTAGAACTCAACTTGACCAAAATTAGGCATAAACAAATTAGGGAATAATAATAAAAAAATTAGATAATCAATGGAGAAAGTAATTGAAAAGACACAATCTATAAGCCTTTTTTTTTTATATAATTGAAACAAACTGTTAATGAATAGGTTAGTGAGCCTATGATTAGATAAATGATAAGCCTATGTAAGATAAGTAATAAGTCTAAATAAGTCAATAAATTATAGACCTATTAGGACTCTATTTCATGTATATATCTTTAATATATCTACATATGCTTGGCTCATTATTGAGTATGGCTTTATAATATCTTCTCTCTCTCCTTCTTAATACAGTATCTAGAGCCCTCTAAACCCTAGACATTTTCTCACTTCCCAACCTAATCAAACAAAACTCATCCTTTTCTCCTTTTCTCTTCTTTTGATGCTGTGAGTCATGGCGGTTTCCATCTAGTGATAATTTTTGGATTGCATGTTTGGCGATAAGTATCCAGCATCTGGATACAGTATCTATGGCAGTTGATAGTCATCAATTTTGGAGAAAATTAGATCTATCTAGAAGCACATGCACAAGAGTTCAGATCTGGTCGAAGGGTTTTGGAGTGTGTAAGGCAGAGAAAAATAGATCTGGGTTGATAGGGCAATAGATTGGCGAGCCTTCTTAGGTGGTGCATGTAGCACACATGTTTTGTTCTGAGTAACGTGTGATAACCATGCATAGAGAACTTCGGCAGTGCATGGTTGTGCATAAGGCAATTTTTGGCAACATGCTTCCTCCTGTAGCTTTTCTAGCAGTTGGCACACACCTCCTTGTGTGGTTGGATCTTTGGTTTAGAAAGCTTTACTATAGTTTTTCTATTTTTTTACAATTTTGGTGCTACTTTTTTTTCTTATTTTTTGGTTGAATAATCTATGATGGTTGACCCACTTCTGATCTAAGTACCAAAAACAAGAATCTAACCTTTGGGGATGAAGAAAATTCAGAATACAAAACCCTATTTTCAGATATGATCCTAACATCGGCTAGAATTATTGATCAGAAGTTAGATGTAGAAGGCTGAGAGTATCTTGCTTACAAAAGAGCTGTTGAATACTTCTTTAAGGGGATTGAAAAGGTAGATCACCTTACTTTGGATCCTCCTATAGACCCCACCAAAGTTAAATGGATGGTGAAAGACTGACCTTTGTTTAGGCTCCTATGTAATACCTTGGCAAGTGAAGTCAAGGATAATACTGGTCATTGCAAAATAGTCAAGGATTTGTGGACTTTCCTTGAGAGGTTGTACTTAGGAAAAGATAATCTGCATTAGATATACAATTTATGCATATCATTATTTTAGATAGATGGAAAAGGTAATAATATTTCACAAATATATTTTGATGTTAATCGTCTCTTTGAACAGTGAGATGCTCTTAGTCCTATCACTACGAATATTGAGGCAATGCAGACTCAATGGGAACAATTGGGAGCTTTATGTTTTTTTTCTAATAGCTCTACCCCTTGAACTTAGCACTGCCCATTAACAAATCTTGACTAGTTCTAAACCACTTCCATAGGGTAAATGCATTTTATCGTGTTCTTTGAAATGTTGGAGATGTGCCTTCTCAATCTAAAATTCCTAGTGAGTCATTTGCCTTGATTGGATCTAGTATTAGAGGAGGTAATCATAGTAGTAGAGGAGGTGAGGAAGAGGGCATGATTCTAATGATACCTACATCTGCCATTATTGTAAAGAATCTAGTCATATCAAGAGAAATTGTCTTAAGTTAAAAAATGCATCACCTCGATTTGCACATACTATAACTAGTACTTTTGCACCAGAATTGAAGCTTACTCGTGGAATAATCATATCTGAAGAGAAGTATGCTTGATATCTTTAACTTTAAGCCCTCAGCAATCATCACCAATCGGGTCCACTGCCACTATAGTTTAGACAAGTAATCCTACTTTATGTTTCTCTGGTTCTAATGCTAGATGGGTTATTAATTTAGGTGCTATTGACCATAGGATGAGTAATATAGCTATCTTGTCTTCTTTTCATAACTCCTCTTCCTCTTATGTTACTTTAGCTAATGGATCTATTGTTTCTATTGTTGGAAGTGATACAATTAATGTCACACCTAATATTTCTTTATCCAATGTTTTATGTCTTTCCAAGTCTTCATCCAATTTTTTTTTTGTCAGCCAATTAACACGTACCTATATTTGCAGTATTATTGTATTGTTCAGGATCTTTTGATGAAAAAGATTTTTGGCAAGAGAAACAAAACTGGTGGGCTGTATGTGCTTGAAGAAAAAGTTTCTCAACTAGTTGCTGCATCTGCTACCCTCACTGCACATCAATTACATTGTTGTTTGGGTCATCTTTGTTTAGCATCTTTAAAGAAATTGTATCCTATTTTAAGTTCTATTTCTATTTTAAATTGTGAGTCATGTTAGTTTGCTAAACAGTATCGTTAGTCTTACATTCCTCGAGTCAATATATGGGTTGCACCCCTTTTTAAGTTAATACATTCAGATATTTAGGGTCCTTGTCCTGTTATTTTCAAATTTGGTTATTGTTATTTTTTACCTTTGTTGATGACTATTTGAGAGTTACTTGGCTTTATTTGATGAAAAATTGATCAAAATTGTTTGATATTTTCTATACCTTTCATGCTGAAATTAAAAATCAATTCCAAACATCTATATGCAACTTTTAAAGTGAAAATGCTAGAGAATACTTTTTAGTAAAATTTTCTTCTTATTTATAATAACATAGTATAATTCATCAGTCAACTTGTGCAGTTACTCCACAAAAAGATGTAGTAGCTGAAAGAAAAATTTATCACTTATTGGAGGTAGCTCATGCTCTCTTATTTCAAATGAAAGTGCCTAAGGTGTTTTGGGCTGATGCAGTTGCTAAACCCTATTTTTTGATCAATCGTATACCATCTTCAATTCTTGATGGTCATGCACCTTATTCTCTTTTGTATCCTTCTCAGACATTGTATCCTCTCACTCGACATGTTTTTGGCTACACATGTTTTGTTCAGGATCATTGTCCACAAATTTCTGAGTTAGATCCTTAATTTTTGAAATGTGTCTTTCTTGGATATTCTTAAACTCAAAATGGGTATCGATGTTACTCCATTGAATTAGGTCGATATGTTGTTTCTTCTGATGTTAATTTCTTTGAGTCCACTTTATTTTTTGGATCTTCTAAGTGTTCCTGCTCAATGTCAGATTCTGAATTTGTTGATGCCCATTTCCTTGTGCATTCCGCTCTTTAGGATTCTGAGGTCTCTTCCATTAAAACTTTGACTTCTCCTCCCATTAAGTATGTTTACTCTTGTAAAGTGTAGGTATCAGATGTAGTTTATCCTTCTATAATTACTGAGACATCAAGTACAGTGCCTATTATAGGCATCCCATCAGCTTCATCTCCCTTACTGGCTTTTTCCTCACTAGATTCGTTTCCTGCATCCTTTGATCTTGACTTGCCTATTGCTTAATGAAAAGGTATTCACAGTTGTACTCAGAAAGGTACCCATAATCACCCTTATCCGATTTCTACCTTTGTATTTTATTTATATTTACCTATCTTATCATAATGCTTTATTACCTCATTGGATTCTATTACTATTCCTAAGTCAGTTTCAAAGGCACTTTCTCATAATGGGTGGCATATTACTATGGGGGAAGAAATGATGGCTCTAATCAAACTTGAGATTTTGTGCCTTTACCGCATGGTAAGCAACCTATTAAGTGCAAATGGGTGTATACTGTGAAAGTTAATCTAGATGGTTTTGTTACTTGATTGAAAGCTCGCTTAGTGGCAAAGGGGTACACTCAGACTTTTGACATCGATTATTCTGAAACTTTTTCTCCTTTGGCTAAGATTACTTTGTTTGTCTATTTATCTCTCTTGTTGCCTCTCAAAACTAGGTTTTTCATTAGCCTAATGTGAAAAATGCTTTTCTCCATGGTGATCTACTTTAAAAAGTGTATATCAAGTAACCACTTGGTTTGCTATGCAGGGGGAGTATGAAAAAAAATGAAGTGTGTGGGTTGAAAAAGTCTTTATATGAATTGAACTAGTCTCCTCGGGCTTGGTTTGAAAAATTTAGTAATATGGTCATAGAATTTGAAATGCAGAAAAGTAATAATGATCATTCTATTTTTTATAAACAATCAAATTTTGGTTGTATTCTTCTGGCTATCTATGTAGATGATATTGTGATTACTGACAGTGATAGTTTAGGCATTTCAAAATTGAAGACTTTTCTCCAAACCAAATTTTAGATTATGGACCTAGAAGCACTTTGGTACTTTTTGGGTATTGAGATTGCTCAAAATAAGCAAGGAATTTTCTTATTATAGAGAAAATATATGCTTGATCTTTGAATGAAATAGGTTTGCTTGAGACCAAACCATGTGATACCCCTTTGATTCCAAATGTTAAGATTGGATTAGAAGATGAAGAACTATTAGAAGACTTAGAACAATACAAACGACTAGTAGGAAAATTGAACTATCTTACTATCACCAGACTTGACATTTCTTTCCCTATTAGTGTTGTAAGCTAGTTTATGAATTTTCCTAGAACCTTTCATTGGGTTGTAATTATTCACATATTTAAATATTTGAATAAGGCTACAAAAATCATGGTCATTGTAGAGTAGAAGGCTTTTCTGATGCAAAATGGGTAGGATATTCTATGGATCGAAGATCTAATTCAGAGTATTATGTGTTTGTCGATGGAAATCTTATGTCCTGAAAAGTAAAAGCAAGCTGTTGTATCTTGATCAAGTGCAAAATTTGAATATCGAGCTCTGGCTTATGTTACATCTAAGTTTGTGTGGATTTCTTACCTTCTTCATAAACTTGGAATTAAGTCCTCTGGAGCTATACAGTTACAATGTGATAATCAAGCTACCACTTATATTGCTACAAATCTAGTTTTTCATAAGCAAATAAAGCATATAGCGGTTGATTGTCATTTTGTTAGGCAGAAACTCTAGGAAAGAGTAATTGATCTTAGGCATATCAGAACTGGGGAACAGCTTGCTGACTTATTTACTAAGACACTTTTGGGAAAACAAGTTGATATTTGTAACAAGCTAGGTATATTTGATATCTATGCTCTAGCTTGAGGGGGAGTGTTGGTAAATAGGTAGTTAAAGTGATAAGCCTATGATTAGATAAATAATAAACCTATGTAGGATAAATGATAAGTCTAGATAGGTTAATAAATTATAGACCTATTTGGTCAATAAATTATAGACCTTTTAGAACTCTACTTCATGTAAATATCTTCAATATAAATAGATATGCCTAGCTCATTATTGAGCATGGCTTTTAATATCTTCTCTCTCTCTCTCTCCTTCTTAACACAAGCAATGTAAATTTTATCCTTTTTCATTTAGGTAATCTTCACCATTATTATTGATTCAACTTAGGCTCTGATTTGATTTTAAAATTTGCGAAAATCAGCAGCCCCTAAATGGGCAAATACTACTAACAGGTCTTAAAATCCTAAGAAATCCTAAATATTTAGCTTGACTTGGTAGTGATTCATCCAGTTGAACAAAACCATTACACACATCTACTTTTTCTTTGTCCCTTAACGAATAGCAAACTTCATTGTTGCTTCAAATAGTGATAGTATTTGTTTGAAGAATGCAGCTCTAATTGTTAGGTCTTGCATATGTATAGATGCCCAGGTTTATGAACTACAATGAATTTGTAGATAAGTAACACTCCTCTTAGCCCTTATTACCATCTTAAAGTAGAATCCACAAGGAACAGACACCTGTTAATCTTAAAGTAGTAGGAAGTTTAGATTGGTGCTACTTTGATGTATGTTTCAGGATATCCTCACTTGAGCTAATGTACTTTTTTAAGGTCATAGTCCTAATTCAAACCTGTAGATTGTGTATTTATTAGCATTACAGATAAGAACTTAATACATAAGTGCTAACTTTTTTGGCCATTGAATGGATGTTTGATAAATAGGTTGATTGCATAAAATGATCCTGTAATATATCCAAAGATGTTTCATTTCCAGATTTTTAGAAGAAAGACTTAACACTAATGAAAGTCTCACTATCAATTCAAAGAGTGAGTTGAAATAAATGTTAGAAAGTAATGGTATGAAGCATGGACTGCAACTGAAGTAAAAACTAGTAAATTGAAGAAGAAATTTTACTACAACAAAAGAGATTACAATTTCTCTCTCATAATAGAAGAAATACGCACAAAATGGGATGCCTATACTTTGAGTACAATGAGGTATATATAGTAACCTAAAAGTGGCTCTTTGATGACTCTAGCTACATGAACCTTCTTATATGTGAATTATTTATATCTAGATACATGTACTTTCATATTCAAAGTACATGCACATACAATGAACCTGAATAATATAATCCTATAACACATGAACTTTGATGTAGAAATTACAAAAACTACTATAAGCTAAAAGTGGCTTTACTTTTCCAACAGGCCAAATACTTTGAATGGAAACATTCTCCCACTTAAAGACACTTTTGTTGTAAAGATCTTCCATGCTTTCTATGTTTGCCATTTCTTGCTGCTTACATCTCCACTATGCCAAAAGATGACTGACACCATATAAATTTGTCAGTATTGATTGGCTTTGTTAATATATCTACAAGGTTATCTTGAGTATGAATTTTTTGAATATCCACACTTCCTTCTTCCACTTTTTCTCATACAAAGTGATATTGTACTCTAATGTGCTTTGTCTTTGAGTGAAATGCTGGATTCTTTGCTAAGTACAAAGTGCTCTGACTATCATAAAACAAAGCAATCTTCTCTAGTTTATGTTCAAGCTCTTCCATTAACATTTATAGCTAGATCACTTCTTTGCTAGCATGGGTAGTTGCAACATATTCTACTTCTGTCAAAGAAGTAGCAATAATAGACCGTAGTTTTGAAACCCAACATATAGCTTCTCCAGCAAGAGTAAGCACATAACCTGAGGTGGACTTGCTTTTATCAAGATCCTTTGCATAATCAGAATCAACAAAGCCATTGATAGTAAAATTTGATCCTCCATAAAATAGTGCAACATTTGAGGTACCCTTAGCATATCTCAGAATCCTTTTTACAGCATTCTAATGCTCTTTACCAGGATTTGCTATGTATCGACTAACCATTCCTGCTGCTTGGGCAATGTCTAGTCTTGTGCATACACCCACTATTGATGCATATGGAACTCGAGACATTTCTATCCTTTCTACTTCATTACTAGGACTTATACTTGAAGATAACTTGAAATTAATAGGAAGAGGGGTAGAAATTGGCTTACAATCTTGCATGTTGAAATGCCACAGGAGTTTCTTCAAATAATTTTTCTGAGAAAGCCAAATCTTCCTATTATTTTTGTCTCAATAAATTTTCATCCCTAGAATCTTGTTTGTTGGTCCCAAGTCTTTCATTTCAAACTCCTTAGCCTTCAAGTCTGCAATATGATCTTTGTTGGCTCCTGCTACTAACATGTCGTCAACATGCAACAGTAGAATAATGAAATCATCATAACTAAATCTCTTGTAGTAAGCACAAGGATTTGAACTAAGTTTGTTGTATCCAAGGCTCATGATGAAGGAATAAAATCTCTTATAACAACATCTAGGTGCCTATTTAAGAATGTATAGAGATTTGTTCAACCTATAAACCAAATTCTCTTTTCCTTTTTCTTCAGAACCTTCAAGTTGGAGCGTGTAAATTTCTTCTTCAAGTTTTCCATGGAGGAATGCGTTTTTCACATCCAACTACTCTAAGTACAAGTCAAAAGTAGCACACATTGCCAGGACTACTCATATTATTATAAGTCGAACAACCAGACAAAAAATCTCATTAAAGTCAATACCTTCTTTTTGAGCAAATCCTTTCACCACCAATCTAGTAGGATACTGCTTCACTTGGTCATTGCCATCTTGTTTGATCTTGTAGACCTATTTGTTCTCGATGGCCTTCCTTAGTGGAATAAGATCCCATGTTTTGTTTTTATGGAGAGCTTCAATTTCTTCTTGCATTTTTGCCAACCACAGATAAGCTTCTTGGCTTTTTGAAGCCTCATGAAAAGTTAATGAATCTCCATCCTCTGTTAGTAGACAGCATGCAACATTTCCCTCCATAATGTATTTTGAGTTTCAAGATGGTTCTCTCCTCTCTTGAGTTGACCAACACTTATGGAGTCATAAACTCAGCTTACTCTTATTTTTTATGCTCTGCAGTTGCTTCAGAAGAATTCAAAATTTCTTATTCTTGTCCTTTTTCAACTTGAATTGTAATGATATCTGACTTCTCATTTAAAATGCTATCATTTTCTTTTTCTTGTATTTTATCTTCTACAAATATCACATCTTTGCTAATTATCACCTTGTGGGTAATGGAATCCCACAGGCGATAGCCCTTAACTCCATTAGCATATCCTAAGAAAATACATTTTTTGGATTTTGGATCTAGCTTTGATGTTTCTTGGGGGATGTACATAACATACACAATATTTCCAAAAATATGTAGGTGAGAATAATTAGCTGGCTTACCAGTCCACATCTTTATTGGTGTCTTCAAATTAAGTGCGGTTGATGGTGACCGATTGATCACATAACAGGCGATCTTGATAGCTTTTGCCCAAAAAGACTTGGGCATCCTTGCAATTTTCAACATTGCTCTTGTTCATTCTAACAAGGTTCTTTTCATACGTTCTACTACACCATTTTGTTATGGAGTGTTTGCCATTATATACTGCCTTATGATACCTTTTTGCTAACAAAAGTTATCAAATTCTTTACCAGTATATTCTCCTACATTATCTATTCTCAAACACTTAATCTTCTTCTCAGATTCAAGCTGTATCCATGCTTTGAATATTTTGAAAACTAGAAATAAATTTTCCTTTCTCTTTATTGGATACATCTAGCATCTCCTGAAGTAATCATCAATAAAAGATACAAAGTATCTTGCTCCTCCTAAGGATAGAACTGGTGCTTGCCAAACATCAGAGTGGATTAGTGCTTGTTTATCTTTACTTCTTGCATGTGAATTGATGAACTTCAATCTATGTTACTTACTAGTAACACAATGCTCACAAAAGGGTAATGAAACCTTTTTGAGCCCTGGAAGAAGCTTTTGTTCAGTGAGAATCTTCAAACCTCATTTTGACATGTGGCCAAGTTTTTGGTGCCACTTCATTGTTAATTCTTCTGTTGAACTTACTAACACAGTAGATGCTTTCATCATCACAAGTGTGCCTTTGACTATCTTCATGATCCCATCTTGAATATGAGTTTTGCATCCAATATTATCTAATTGTCCTAAGGACAAT